>PVKY010010405.1:0-12658 GCA_004027775.1 Bradypus variegatus
TGAAACTGCTTGCACAATGACCAAATGACCTTTCAAGACAGTGTCTTTTCCAAGCCCCAGACTCTTCCCAGCCCTTTGGCACAATCTCACCCTGCCAGGACATCTACCCTCCAACTTCTGGGTCACTGACCCTACCCTCCTCCCTCACCCACACTCTCAATACGCTGGCCCCACATGGGAGCCCCTGCCCCAACTCTCACCTTGACAAATGGCACCCGGTTCTTGTCCTCGTGCACAGACAGATTTGTCTTGGTCACTGAATCAAGACAATGCAGGGTGAGGACGACCAGCACTTCCCCCCACCCCCCTGCACCCTGCAGTGTACTCAGATGGTGGTTTCTTCTGTGTGCTAATGGGAAGAAGACCCCCCTCCCGTGTGGCCTAAACTCCCTGCACATGCTGAAGGTTCAGTTCCTCCTCCTTCTTCAGGATTCCAGCCCCACCCAGGGCTCTGGCTCCTCTCCGGCTCTTAATAGGTAGGCCTGGGCCCACAGACTCATCTGCTGACCCTCTTGGGTTCTGGAAATTCTTGGTGAGTGGAGCCATGGGCTTGGGGTAAGGTAAAAGTGTGAGCATCCCTGTGTGCCCTCTGCAATGTGATCTTTCTTTTTCCTCACCTTCTTCACATGTATCCACCCACCCTCCTCCCCGCAACTAGACCTAAACACCACTCACCATCCAGAAGGTCACGGATTTTGTCCAGGTAAATCTCAAAGTAAGAAACCTGGTTAGGGAGAAATAAGAAGTATGAAGTGAAGAATGCCTAGCTTAAATCTGATGTAGAAATCCTAAGCCAATGTGACCTGCTCAAAAGATGGTGGTGGTGGGAGAGAAAGAGCAGAAGAGAACATCCTGGCAGAGGGGAGCTGAGATAACCAGAGGGGGAGGGTAGAGATGGGATGCCCAGGTTCTTCGATGGGCTCATTCTACATCTTCCCCTCCCATTTCCCATCTGAGGAGGCCCAGCTGTCATGCCCAGACTACCTTGATATGGAACTCCAGGTTCTCATCCATGGAGTAGATGTGGTTGAAGATGTCTCGGGCAATTCGAGGAATGATTCCCATCAGCTGGGGATCATGCAGTTTTCCCTGTGGAGTAAGGACAGTCCAGAGTGAGGCTGGGGCTCAGGAAGAATGAGACAACTGAGAAGAATGCTGGCGAATGCAAAGGTTATAGTTGAGAAGACCATCCTAAGCTAGGAGGTTATATAGTCACGTCTACCTGTTAGTGGAAGAAGGAGGTAACTGAGAAGCGTTTGGACTTTCATTGCTGCTGCTTCTCCAGATCAAAAGAAGAAAATGGGAGTATTAGAAAGGAGGGTCCACTTCAGCAGATTAAAGGAATTACAATAAACTCCCACTATCACACTGCCCCTCAATTCATCCTCTGTGCCCACCTACTTCTGGACGAGGTAGTCCAGGATTCCTAGGTTCCTTGATTCCCCATTGAGAGTCCTTGGTTTTCATTAAGATTCCCAGCACCTCACCCCCCCAACAGAAGTCAGAGTCCTCACCTCCATGGTATGTGTTTTCCCTGAGGAGGTCTGTCCATAAGCAAAAATGGTGCCATTATAGCCAGCAAGGACATCTGGAAGAGATGGGGGATAAAGAGCACTGGTGGAGAGAAGTGGGGGATGTGAATGCGAAACCTGAAAAAAAATACATTTAAAGAATATATCCATTACCTTTGACAATCTGCATGGCACATGCATGATAAACTTGCTCCTGAGTTGTATTCGGGGGGAACACACGGTCAAAGACATATGGCTTCCCCTGAAGTGGACATACAAGATGAGGGACATTAGCAGGTGGGATGTGAAAGAGAAGACATACTGCAGCCCCTTGCACAACCCTGAGAAAGGCACCCTGTTCTTCAACCCGCCATATGCATAGATAATTATGGGGATGAGGGAAACTAGAGAGAGAAAAGCAAAGCTTAGTATTGATAGCAGGACTTGTATCTGTGTGGTAGAGTGTCACAGAGGAGTGTCACCCAATGAGATTGTGCAAAGGGTTCTCAATCTTGCTGTGATGCTTTAGCACTCTACGACCTCCAATCCCCTCCCTGGGAAACCAGGTGAGAAAAGACAGTAGGGCCACTTGAGGAGAGCAATTGCGATTAACATTGAAAACCTACCTAAAGTTTAAAATATTTTCCTCAGTAGATCCATAGATCTAATAGAAAGATCTTCAACATGTATTAAATGAAAGATGCAAAGTGAAGGACATATAGAGAGTACATTTCCTATCGTGTAAATGATATATATGTATCTACACACACAGAGAGCTGTTTTGAGGAAACATTAACAAGAGCTCTCTCTTTGTGAGAGAAATATACGAATCAGAAATATGGGTCTCCCTTTAAATAAGGAATCAGCTTTAATTAAAGGGAAACAGTGAAGCAAACCACTTGGGCCTACAAATACATCATTTAATTCTGTTAATATGTCCTAAATTCTGTGTGCTAATAGGAATGCTAAAGGTACAAAATATTTACAACCCAGGGAGCTAAACAAAGGATACATTTGATATCTAACTGTCTTAAAGTGAAGGTCTCAGGTAAGAGTAAATGAAACTATGTTCTGTTCTCTATTTTAAGTGACAAATTTCTCAGCTGGGTTTCCTGCCATTTGGTATAAAGAAACTATGACTTAGTTGTCATCAAACTGCTTTACCACAGAGTCCATCTTTATACATTCAAAGGGTAAACCTCTAGGTCTATGCAGTCTCCAAACCAAAGTTTGGGATTCATGTTTAATTCAGGAAAGTCATAAAACATGGCTTCAGCTAAAGAGGTAGTTCTCTGTATGTCTACAATATTGCATTGATAAATGAGGAATTTATTTTTGAAGGAATTATATGAGTGTCTACTTTCAGGAGAGAAACAGAGAGGAGTCCTTCATTGTTCACTTTGTTTCTTCATTGTTTACATTTTTAATATGTATATATACATAATGTTGAAAATATGAGACAATAGTGCATTATTTTGTTTTCTTCTTTATATTTCTTTGCATAAAGGAAAACTAACAAATACTATTTTTATTTGTTTTTATTTTTTAAATACTATTTTTAAAATATTTAAAAATTTTTAAAAATCTGGCTTATAGAAAAAAAATGTACCTGAAATATTTATCTGGACTTTCTTTGCTGAAAGCCTTTGAAGCAAGAATCCACAAAGGAAAAGAAGTTGTAAAGGCATCTTCTACAATGAAGGGAGTGCTGTAAACTGAAAGAACGTTTCTGGAGGACAATTCTATTAAATATTTAAATGACCATAGTGTTCATATTGAGTACCAGCAATTTCAGTGCTGGGAATTTATCTTACAAAACACTTGCTTAAGTGCTTAAAGTTATATGTAGAAGGATGTTCCCTGCAGTGCTTTGTATTAAAGAAAAACAGGAACAATTCAAACATCCATCAAGAGGAGGTTTGTTATATCTCCATATTCTACCACTATTAAAATGAGTGAAGTTAGTTTACATATATATCAACATGTCCAAGATTGATTGTTAGGTGAAAAATAAAAACAATGTGTAGAATGTGATTATATTTTTAAAAAAGCATATGGATAGAATAGCTTTAAAAAAAGATCTGCCTCGGATGGTTTCTATGGTATGTAAATATATCTCAATAAAATCACATAAACAAAACAAAACTAAACCACTTTTTAAAAAGGTCTGGAATGATGACTATATATATTATGCATTTGTCATACCCACAGAATGGTATAACACAGAGTAAACCCTAATTTAACTAAGGACTTTAATAATAACACATCAATATTGGTTCCTTGGTTGTAATAAAGGTACCACGCTAATGTAATGCAAGATGTTAATAATAGGGGAAACTCAGGGGGGGAGGGGGTATATGGGAACTCTCCATACTCTCTGCTTGAGTTTTCTGTAAACCTAAAACTGCTCTAAAAAAATAAAGTCTACTAAAAAAAGATATGGAAGACTTTACACAAAACTGGTAATAGTGGTTATCGCTGGAAAGCAGAACAACAGGAACTTACACTTTCTACATTTTTTCTGTGACATTTAAGTATTTTACAGTGACAACATATTGCTTTTAAATTTAAAAATATATTATAACTACTTGGACTAGCTAGCAGTAAATATCTGAAACTATCAAACTACAACCCAGAATTCATGAATCTTTAAGACAACTGTATAAAAATGTAGCTTATGAGGGCTGACAGTGTGATTGGGAAAGCCATGTGGATCACACTCCCCTTTGTCCAGTGTATGGATGGATGAGTAGAAAATGGGGGCCAAAAAAAAAGCACCCAGTGTTCTTTTTTACTTTAATTGTTCTTTTTCACTTTAATTTTTATTCTTATTACTTTTGTGTGTGTGGTAATGAAAATGTTCAAAAATTAATTTTGGTGATGAACACACAACTATATAATGGTACTGTGAACAACTGATTGTATGCTTTGTATGACTGCATGGTATGTGAATGTAGCTCAATAAAACTGAATTATTAAGAAAAATCCAGGGTATTAAATGAGATGTCATATGACTTCTCTTATTTGGTCTACTGATAAGACACAATTTTTAAATATATTTTTAAAATATATTCTTTCACATCTACAATAAACCCTGCTTGAACATAGTAAAAAAAAATATATATGTATATATATATACATATATATATTATAGCTGATGTCATAGGAGTGTGCGCAATGATATGACAAGGTGTGCACAAAATACTGTTAAGCAAAAAAAGTGGTTTTTAAAATAGTATGTAATGGATTATTTCATTTCTGTAAAAAAATTATGTATATGGATATCTATATACCTTGCACAGAAAAAAGAAAAACGTTAATAGTGGTCATTCATAGATAGTATGATTTTTTTGGAGTATTTGTTCTTTCTGACTTAGATTTAAAACTTTTCTAAATTGAAAAAAATGTAATTTTAAATAAGAAAATTTAAAGTTTTTAAAACAAAGATGACTATTCTTACTATATCAAGAACTCATAAATAATTAACAAAAGATGAAAACTAAACAGAAACAAATGCACAAGAGCTGGGTACTAACCACAGAGGAAGAAATGCAAATGTTCAATAAACAGAGATATTCCACATTTTCAAAGAAAAGGAAACTAAAATGGTAACATCATTTTTTACCTATCGAATTGGAAAACAAAATTTGAATTGTAATATCCAGTGTAGATAAGGGAACAAGCATCCTCATTGCTTCTGGTAGGCGAGGAAATCATGCAACTTCCAGGGGGGCAATTCAAAAATATATAATCAAAAGCCTTAAACTGTACATATCTTTTGACCTGGAAATTCTGCTTCTAAGAATTTATACTAAGGAAATCACACACATGGGCAAACATTTAGCTATAAGAATGTTTAATATTGGATTGTTTATAATAATGAGAAATTGAAAACAGCATAAAGGAAAAACATTTAGAGCACTGGTTAATGCAAGGAATTGATTAAATTATGGCATGCACATAGATTTTACTCTTTGCTGCTATTGAAAACAATGCCCTAAGAGGACAAGGATAAATCTCAAAAAAACACGTAGAGGAAAAGAAGTCAGACACCAAGTGCACACACTGTATTATTCCCTTTATATGAAGGTCTAAGAATGGGCAAAACTCATCCATAGTGATAGAAGTAAGGATGGTGGTTACCTGAGGGGGGTGCTGACTGGAAAGGAGCATGAGGGAGCTTTCAAGGGTGGTAGAATGTTCCAGATCTCAATCTGAGTAGTGGTTATCCATGCTTCTTTATGTGTTAAAATTTGTCAAACTGTTTGCTTAAGATTTGTGCATTAAATCACACCTCAAAAACTTCTACTATCAAATATAAAACCATAACACTGATGTTATAATGGCTGTTAAACATAAGCTGACGCTCAATCTTACTCTTACTAAGAGAAATGCACATTAAAACTATGATATACCATTTTTACCTACTAAAATGGCCGAAATAAAATAGTCTGACAATGCACTGTGTTGGTGAGAACATGAGGAAACAGACATTCACACATACTGCTGGTGAGGGTGTAAAGTGAGGCCATCTCTATGAAAGGTGATTTGGAACTATCTCTTAAATTTTTAAATGCATATACCCTAGGACCTTCATTCTAAAAATTTATACTACAGACACAGTGCACATATGCCAAATATGTATATACAATGTCATTCAATTATTTGTAATAACAAAAGATTAGAACAACCCTAAATGTCCATCAACAGGGACCTGGTCAAATAAATTATGGTATAACACTACAATGGAATATTATACAGTTGTTAAAAATAAGGAAATAAATCTTCATGTACTGATATGGAAGGATCTCCAAGACTTATGGTTAAGTAAGAAAAGCAAAGTACAGAACTGTATGTATATCATGCTACCATTTGTGTAAAAACAAAAGTGTAAGCATGTATATGTGTATTTGCTTGTAATTGTATAGCATGTTTCTGGAAGGATCCATAAGAAACCGGTAATAATTAGGGGAACCAGGTAGCTGGGAAACAGTAGTAGGAAGGAGACTTACTTTTCATTGTATATCCTTGTGTATCATTTCAATTTTATCACATGTGTATGTAAGACCTATTCAAAACTTTAGTAAAATTCTAAAAAATAATAAATAAAACTATTTAAAATATTTAATGATGGCAAAATAGCCACAATATTTAGTTAACTGAAAAAGATTATAAAACAACATATAGTATATGATTCAATTTTATTAAATTTAATAAATATATGCAGAAAAAAGACTGGAAGCAAATACATCAATTGCTAACAGTGTCATTTGGGTGTGGGGATTTGGGGTGATTTTGGGTTTCTTTTCTGTGCTTTTCTTTGTTTTTAATTTTTTCAAAAATTAAAATGTATCAGTGTTATAATAAGATTATTTTTAATGTTGTAAAAGAAAAATCTATCTTAATTCTTGAATTGTAATCTCTCAGCCTGTCTCAACGTTTCTCCCACCAAGAAACAGAAAGAAACAAAACACATTCTCACAGGCCAGTGACTCTCACCTCTTCTCAACTTCACGATACCAGGCACCCAGCCAAAGGGGATTAAACTAACTCTCAGGCCAGTCTTGCCTCTCCTTTCTTCCCCCCTGGGAACCTGGGCACCCACACAAACAATCACACACACACATATACACTCATACAAACGCTCCGGGTTCTGGGACTACAGAGGGCGCTGCGGGCGCTCTCCAAATGCTGAAGCCAATTATTGTCTGGGGTGCCCTTTCTCCTCAGCCTGGGCAGAAGAGAAGGAAGACAGCAGGGAGGGAGGAAGGGTGGGATTCAGAGATCTGTCAGAGAAAGCCATGTGGTATGGGTTATAATTTCATGGGAAGACCTGCTACCCACCTTCCCACCTAGCTGAGCCCTTATATTCCACATCTTATTTCTTTCTCTTAAGATTTTTATTTCTGATAAATTGTAAGTTTATTTCCATTTGCTAGTGATTATACTCGGAATGAATTAATTTTGTCAGATGTTTCCATGAAGACGGAACCAGTAGTTTCCTACTTTGTCTGCATCTAGACTATTCACAAGGGAAAGCTCTCCATTATTTACAGCTCTCGTTACACATATGGTTACTTTTAACAGAATCTCGAGGAGTGTATGTATAGGTAGGGAAAGCTGGTTCTGCTGCCCACTCCCACCCTTACCCCTGTGCAGGCCGCTTCTTGAATTAAGAGTTACTAACCAGAATGAATTTCTTAAAGGCAGGGATTCCCTCCTATACCCCCAACACCAAGCACAATACCTGGATCATTTACAAATACATGTTGAATAAATATAGATTTAGATGGAGGAAGAGAGCAAGAAAATTTTAGGGACGTGGATGTTTGCGTGAAACAACCAATAAGAAGGGAAAATATTAACTTCCCAATTTTGTCAAAGGCTAGCTTGTGGGGAGACTGTGTAAAATAATAATACCACCTAACTCTCATTGCAAGTATATTATGTGCCTGGCACAGTGCTAAATAAGCACTTTATATGCATTATTTTGTCGAATGTTCACAGCAACCCTATGATGTAGGTACTACTATTATTCCCATTTTATAGAAGAGGAAACTGAAACTCAGGGAAGTAAAGTAGCTTGCCCACAGTCACACAGCTGAGCAATCTGATTCCAGACCCACCCTGCCAAGATGATCGATGAACTGAAATGCCAATGCTGCGTCAGATCCTTATCATGGCTTTTTCTTCCCCTCCCCCACAAGCTCCAAATATTTCCAGATGGAAGGAAAGTCCTTTGTCACTCCCCTTTCCCAACTTCAACCCATTTTCAGAAGTATGTAATTCCTCCACCCATCCTCTCAGTGGGGACTCCCTCACTACCACTCCTCCAGGTCATGGAAAACATGCTGAGTTGGTGTAACACCAGAGACTGGGAGACCTGTTAAATTAGAAATACTCACAGAGTCCTCCCACTTTTCAGGAATGTCCCCTGAGATCCACTCCCCCCCCCCCAACAAACACACACAGCAGTCTTAAGCACACCTCACAGCCTTCTCTGGAGAGCCTCTCTTCGGAGTCCCACAGTCCAGAGCTCCTTGTTTTCCTTAAACCCCACTCCAAGCCTTCTTGTCATCTTCTTGCCCATTTGTGTTTGTGTTTCCCAGCACCTGTCATGTGTGCAGACCAAAGCTAATGGGAGAACCTAATAAATACCAAGGGTTCCAAAGATGACCAACCTGTTCAACCCTCACTAAAGCACTTGGTAGTGAATTTTGAGCACCAGACCCGATTTCCATGGTGACACCCCAGGGGACTGTTGCCATGGTAATGCTGAAGAGGCTCTGATCACAGGAACATTATCTCCCCTCTCCATTGTCCTTTATGAGGCTCTCCAAAGCTAAGGGAAGCCCTGCTCCCCTTCTCTTCTGATATCAAAGTAATCCTGGGCCACCTCAAACTGTACTGACTCTGCTCCAATAACCCTGCAGGCCCCAACCTAGACTTTTCCAAATGAGGTATTTGATGTCCCTGGTTTGGTTTTTGCCTCCTTAACAACCCACTTAATCACTGAGGGAGGCGGCATGGAACGGACACTTGAACGAAGGAGTGTGTGTTTGCGCGTGTGTGTGTGTGTGTGTGTGTTTCCTCACTGTCATCCCTCCTACGTCTGGTGCTCCATTCACGGCCTGGTAGAGATGCAGCAGTCCAGACAGCAGGCACTGGGACGTGCTGCCCCCTAAGACCAAGGCCAAGAAAGATAAACAGAGAGACACATAAATGGGTCCAGTGACAACATCACTGGATTCTGAGTGACACGAAGAGCAAAATGAGATACACGCCACTCAGAGATGGTGACCCAGACACCATTCTGCTATGACTCAGGCCATGAACTTTGGCTAAGCTCCATCCCCCAGATTCCTAGGAGAAGTCAGGTGAGTAGGGAAGGGATAAGGTTCCCAGAGTAGTCTCTCCAGATTATTCACCTACCCATTGCCAAGCAGAACAAAGCCCACGAACATAAGAGACTGTGGAGCCCAGAGCTAGCTGGGGTGCTGCAGAGGTGCAGAGGAGAGTGGTTATAAGAAGGAGTAGGGCTGGGTTTGGAGAGATTGCCCTTCCCAGCTTCCTTCTTCCCTCACCTTCCCAGACATCATGAAGCAGCTTCCTCCATTAATTCCTCAAATGGTTTCCCATACACTGGGTCCTAAAGATAGACCAGGGGAAAAAGGAGGGATGGGGGTAGATTACCTTCCCTTGTTCCCTTAAAATCACTCTCCTGTAGCCCTCACTCCCCTGAATAAGGAAGGAATAATAAGGCTGGGAAGGCAAGACTCCAGGGTTGCTACCCGAGACAAAATGGCCCCTCACAAACATTTATCTCAGAGTGAGACTGACTGGGAGGGCCAGGACAGGGGAAGATCCCCAGCAGGACAAAGGGACAGCTCTACAAGTATCAGGCAAAACAGACACGGACGCGCCAGCGGTGGAGCTGAGACAGAATCTGGATGGGCAGAGGGCCCTGACTTCTCTTCATCTCTCCTCCCTCCCCACTTCCCACGGGGTCTCTTCTGTTCAGCTAGGCTAACCGGACAGATCAACCCCTTACCTCTTTCTCCCATCATGACCCTCTGCCCCATGCTCAGCACACCAGGATGGCCCAGAGAGCCCAAAGGAGTTGGTTCAGACTTACCTGAAAAACCTTCTGGGGCAAAGAACCTGGGCTTAAAAGTGGAAGCCTTTTGTGGGCTTCCTCCTCCATAACCATCTCTCTCTTATTTTTCAGCCTTCTTATCGAAGGGGGTCCTCAAATTCCAACTCTGCTGTCCAGGCTACTTAGATAAAGGTCCCCTCCCCCACCTCTCCCCAGGATTGATCTAGGCTTTGTTGTTGTTGTTGTTGTTGTTGTTGTTTGGTTCTAATCAGACTGACAAGACTGCAAAGCCTGGGGTCCCCGAGGCAAAAAAAGACAAACTCTCCGTGTGGCAAACACACTCACAAGGCCAAAGCACCCATCTGAGTTCACAGCATGAGTGAGGGCCCAGGGTGGTGACAGACTAGGGCCCTTGGGGACAGCTAAGCAGGTCTCTTCCTCAGGCATGTTTACTCAAAGTCCTGTCCTCACTGACTCAGGGGGTCCGGGCTCCCTCCCCTCCTTTATTCCTTTAACAATCCTTTAACAGAATTCCTTCTGTTTCCAGCTGCCTGTGGCAAACAAGGTAGATCAAAGATGCATAAGAACTGGCCCTGACCTTGAGGAGACTGGGGACTGCCCTCATGTGTGCCACTCCCTTCTCTAACAGGGCCACAGTGTCCTGGTCCAGCACTCCCCAAGCCCACAGGACTCAACCCCCAGGTCCTTTCACCCCACAGTCTGGTGGTCCCTACCAACCCAGAAAAGGTGGAACGAGTAAGGCTGTAACAGATAGAGGTCCACAACAAATATCTGGGGAGGCAGTGGGATGTCAAGAAAAAACATGAGTTTTTTGGGTTGTAGATTTGGATTCTAGATCCAAGAATTAACTGTGTGACCTTGAGAAAGTCATTAAACTTCTTTGGGCCTCAATTTTCATCTGCAAAATGGAAATCTCAGTACTTACTTCAGAGTGTTGTTTTGAGGGTTAAATAATATACATAGAGTGACAAACACACAATAAATATTATTTCTCTTAATAAGGTCTCCTCCAGGGTAGGGGCTGTCACAATGAGGTTAACAGTGGTTTGCTACTTCTTACTGGATCTTCAAGAGAAAGGGTGAATAAGCAAGTATTTATTAGGATCTCAGGGTTCCTGCATTTTATTTTAGGGAGGAGTAGGATGGGAGAGGTCTGAAATCCACTTACTACTGTACCTGGGAAGGAAAGGCAGACATTTCCTTAGGACCCCAGGGGCTCCCCCCAAACTGGGTGTGGCATCGAAGTATTCCATGTCCAGAAAACCCTACACTAGACCTGTGCCGTCCCCCCAAGTCCAGGCTAACTAATTCGGGGGATGACAGAAGGCTTGGTCCTCGAGCCCACTCCCATTCCTACCTCCGCAGAGACCCTGGCCTGCCCATCTCGTTTCTAGCCCATTCACTAGCCTTCCCTCTCCTTTCCTGAGAGGTTGGGGCAGAGATCTGAACCAATAACAAAGGGAAGATGGGCCTTCTCTAGGGAAGAGAGAAAACAGAAAAATACGGGGCTAGCTTTAAGGGGTGGGGACGCGGCAAAGAGCAGCAAAGGGGAGTGGGGTCCCCTGATCGCGGGGAAGTAGCCCCCTCCCACTCTGCGGGGACTTGGCCACCGGCCTGGTCAGGCCACACCCAGCCATCCAAATGCAGGGGAGAGGAGGGACTGCGGCGCGGAGGATGGAGGGTGGAGGATGAACGGTGGGGAGGGGGCGCAAAGTGACAGGTAGGGACTAAGGCCCTGTAGTGCGAAGATTCGACCTTTCTCGCCCCCTCCCCGAAATCCCTTCCGGGGGCGGCACTCACCCCAATAACGACGCTGTCGTCCCCTTGGAAAATAGGGATGAACTTGTCCCCCCGCAGAACCTCGGCCTGGTTTAGGGGCCGAAATCGGCAGAGCACCTTGATGCTACACTCGTTGTTTGTCTCCGCCATCGTGGTCCCCGGCGTGGGGCTGGGGCACTTCTCCGGCTGCAGGGGCGGTATGTGCTCCGAGGGAGGGGGCGCCCAGCTGAGGCCGAGGCGGAGGACAGATGCTCCGTCTCTGGGGCAGAGAAAGATGTGGGGTCGCCGGGGCACAGGCTGGGGAGCAGGACGCGGCGCGTTTTCTCTCTCCTGCGGCACCGGGATGCGGGAGACCCGCGCGTCTGGTCCTCTCTCGGCGCTCTGCCTCTCCGCCCCTTGCGCTGCAGCGCCGGGCTGCGGGCTTGGGCGGGGCCGCGACGGAGGAGCCGGGGCGGAGCTTCCTCCGCTGGGGGCGAGCCGCGTGACGTCGACCACCCAACGCTGTGACCTTTCCTGTCTTCTCGCCGCCTCCGGGGTATCTACCCAGGCCGCTGCTCAGAGATACCCCCCACCCCCGTCTTCAACCAATTCACTCCCTGCATCCCACCCCCGCGAGCAGTTTGTCCCTCTGTCGGACTCCGCCCCCTGGAAGGGAATAAAGGGTCGGAGGTGGGCCTCTTCTAGGGAACAGTGTCAACAAAGTTTCCATCCCCCCCTTTTTTTCCGTGGCAGCCCCCCACCCCCTTCACAA
>PVKY010010406.1:0-12671 GCA_004027775.1 Bradypus variegatus
CACCCTGCCCCCACCCCCACCCCTGCTGCAGGTGCCAGGGCACCCTGGGGCCTCAGCGGCTAACGCCCTCTCTGGTGAGTTTGGGGTCCTGGCCGGGGGGTGGGGGGACCCATTCGGCTTTGGGGCATCTGGACCTTAGCAAACAGCAGGGCTTGAGGAGGGAGTGGCTCAAGGCCAGAAGGAAAGGCCAGTCCCCCGGGCCCAAAGAGGCTGGCGTTGTGGCAACAGACATTAAAGCCTTCTCCCCCTCCCCTCCCACAGAGCAGGACCTGATCGGCCAGGACCTGAACTCTCGCTACCTGAATGCCCAGGGTGGTCCCGAGGTGGTGGGGGCAGGGGGCTCGGCCCGGCCCCTCGCCTTCCAGTTCCACCAGCACAACCACCAGCACCAGCACACCCACCAGCACACCCACCAGCACTTCACCCCATATCCCCCGGGCCTGCTGCCACCCCACGGCCCCCACATGGTGAGCTCCTCATTGGGCCGCTGGGGAGGCTCAGAGGCCTGGGGGGGAGAGGGTGTGGCTTCCAGGGGAAGGCCCTGGGTCCCTGGCTGGCAGCTCACTCTTCCCTTCTCTTCCCTAGTTTGAGAAATATCCAGGAAAGATGGAAGGCCTTTTCCGGCATAATGTGAGTGTGTGTATGTGTGTGGTATGTGGGTATGGACGCGTACACGTGTGTGGCCCTGACTGGTGTGGTCCAGTCTTCAGCTTCAAAAGCAAGAGCCTTGAGCCTGGGTTTTAGGGTGGAGGCCAGAGGACTGATGGGCAGACCAGCAGTGGGGCTGCCCCTCCACCCCCAGCTTGGACCAGTCCCCTTCTCTCCACAGCCGTACACGGCCTTCCCTCCCGCAGTGCCCGGCCTCCCTCCGGGCCTCCCGCCGGCAGTCTCCTTTGGCTCCCTGCAGGGGGCCTTCCAGCCCAAGGTGAGCTCCTGATCCAGATGCCACCACCACTTCCCAGACACCCCTCCAGACCCCCAGACCTTCCCATTCCCTAAAAACATGGCCATCCTTCCTGCTCTCGCCTTTGGGACCCAGGTCTCCAAAACCATGCTCCCAGCCCTGCCTGATTGCCCAGCCTGGTCTAGACCCCTATTATGCCTGGTGCCAGCACACCTGACTGATCCCTCCACTCCCCCTTTCCCAGAGCACAAACCCTGAGCTGCCACCACGACTGGGGCCAGTGCCAAGCGGGCTCCCCCAGAAGGGGACACAGGTGAGGGCGGGTCTGGGGGAGCTGGAAGGTATGTTGAGAGGGAATGGGAATGACTTAAGAAAGTGAAGGGACTGACTGATCAGGGGTTTCCCTAGGCGTCTCATGAGAAGAGGGTGTTTCTGTGAATACCAAGGATTTCCCAGGCAGGAAAAACAGGAATTCCATATGATTGTCCCAGGAATAAGATTACTAGGGCAGTGGTTTTTGTAGTTTTTTTGTTTTGTTTTGTTTTTTTAACTTTTTAAGCCACAGACCCTTATTTCAAATGGCATCATACCAGGAAACCCTGTCTGTCTGGTCAGCCTTAGACCCCAGGACTTGGGCCTTAGACCCCAGGACTTGGGGAAGCATGTAAAAATAAAAAGCACAGGATATACTTAAAGGGTGAACTAGACCAGAGTTTCTGCAGTCTCCATGAGCATTAATAAATTAAAGGCTTTTCTTTTTCTCAAGTGGACCCCCATTATATAAAGCTGTCAATGGGCTAGTTTCTCTGGTTGAGAAATCTGCTGCCCTCACTAACGCTACCCCTCACCGCCACCCCAATCGGCACCTCCCTGGGGCCCAGTTCAGACACATCTGGACAAGAGAGACTGGTGCTGAAAGGGAGACACCCAGGGTTGGGGAGAGGGGAAGAGTTTTGACATAAGCAGGAAAGGTCTGGGAGAGCTACACAGGGTTTTGCGAGGGATTGGGTGCTGTGGAGAGGAGGCATCCAGCTCAGTAAACAGGTTTTTTTAATTGCCTCCAATATTTCCTTTGCCATCCCCAGATCCCCGACCATTTCCGGCCACCTTTGAGGGTGAGTTTGGCGAAAACCACAGGCTACATGAGTCTGGGGGCTGGTGTCAGGGTGTTTGACTGAGGGGAGGCGGGTCTTGCTCAGGACCTAACAAAAAGAAGCCCAAGGCATGGAGGCAGCCAGATGTGGAACAGCAGAAAGCAAAAGGCTTTGTAGTCACAGACCTGGGTTCAGATGCAATTGGCCACAGGACCTTGGGCAAGGAAGCTTCTCTCTCTGAGCCTCAGTTTTCTAGGCTGTTAAAAGGGTCCTTGCACTTCTTGGTTATAGGGTTGGTGAATGTGGGGATGGTGTGTGGCGAGACTGGGCCCAGGGCCATGCCAGGAGTGGGTGATGAGCGAATGTTCTTTCCTTCCCTTTCCCTGTGGTCATTCTTCTGGGGCGGCAGAAGCCAGGGAAGTGGTGTGCCATGCACGTGCGCGTGGCTTACATGATCCTGAGGCACCAGGAAAAGATGAAGGTACCGGGCCCGCGGGCTTGGGAGAGGGGCCCTCGGAGCCAGGGGAGGCGTGAGCGCTGAGCCTTCCTCTGCAGTGCAGCTTGGCAGAATCTTGGCCAGGAACATTTCTTCCTGTCCCCTGTCACCACCTGGACAGCTCCACGACAGCACCTTAGTTCTCTGGCTAATTAGGGGGAGTGGCAGGGGATAGGCTCCCGAATCCAGCTTGATGCCGGCCAGCCCTTGGAGGGGCCCTGGGGGTAGGGGAGCAAGAACGGGACCAAACCTGGCTCCTCATTCACTGCCCCTCTCCCTGTGTCCCATGCAGGGTGACTCCCACAAGCTTGACTTTCGGAACGACCTCCTGCCCTGCCTTCCGGGGCCCTATGGGGCCCTGCCCCCTGGGCAGGAGCTCTCCCACCCGGCCTCCCTCTTCACTGCAACTGGTGAGTCTGGCCAGCCCTCTTGGGGCCTGAGGTTTCCATCTGTAGCCCAAGGCCCACCTTGCGCTCACTCAGCCTCATCAGAATCTCCCACCTCTCTGCCCCAGGTGCCGTCCACGCTGCAGCCAACCCTTTCACGGCAGCTCCCGGGGCCCACGGACCCTTCCTGAGCCCCAGCACCCACATTGGTAAGCGCCAAGGGCATATCGGGCAACCAGGCCTTGTTTTTGCCTTCTAGCAGTTCTTAAGATGGGAATGGAAATCAGACCTGAGAGACAGCTGGAATGGAGGGTAGACATGGTCCCACTTGCTTTGTGACCTTGAGCAAGTTATTATCCCTCTGGACCTTGATTTCCTTATCTGAAAAAAAGGGTAGGGAATGGCAGGGAGATCTTGGTCTCTGCCAGGTCAGATGCCTGTCTCTGAATTAGCCCGTGGTATTAGGGGGTAGAATGCCACCTGGAAGAGAAGGGGAGAGGTGACTGTGCAGGCCCAGGGGAGAGCAGATAACTAGCTCCAGGGGAGCTCAGCAGGCTTCTTGGGGAGGGGTATCCTGGGTTTAGGAGGACAAGGAGGATTTGAACCTGAGGGCAAAGGAAAAGTTGTCCCTGGCAGAGGAAATTGTGAAGTTTTTGCACTGGGGGACAGGTGATCTGTTCTGACTGGCTCTGTGACAGCTGCAGGAAGTTAGGGTCAGCCTGGAAAGCCCTGCCTGTGGGAGCAGAGGGAAGCCATCAGAGGTCTTCAGGCGAGTGGCTGGCTGTAGAGCTGGGGTCTACTAGGAGACTTCCCAGTGGCTGATACGGGGGGAAGATGGGATGAGGGAAGCCCCGAAGGGGTGATCCTGGTGGGACTGCCGGTGGCTAGGTGACCGATGGCAAGTCACTTCACCTCTCTGAGCCTGTTTCCTCATCTGGGAGAAGGAATAACCCTCTGGTGGGCCCTGTGAGGCTAGACATGATGCTTCTCAAAGCCCAGCGCAGCACCTGGCCTGAGGAAGTGCTCAGCCCATGGTTGTTAAAACCAAGAAGCTGAGGGCCCCAGAGTCGGCTTGCTGATCTGCCTCTTCCTGGCTAGTCCGTGCTGTCTGCCCAGAGCTGGCTGCCCAAATGTTCTGACCATCCCCCTTTTCTTCCACAGATCCCTTTGGACGTCCCACAAGTTTCGCATCCTTGGCTGCCCTCTCCAACGGGGCCTTTGGAGGCCTGGGCAGCCCCACATTCAGTGAGTGCTGGGTGGGGTGAGAGGGGCTAAAGGAATGGGCTGCCATGCTCAGGCAGGGGTCTGGGGGATGCCTGAGTGGGGCCTCTCACTCCTGGCCCCTGTCACTCTCTCCTTTGCCCTCTGGCCAGACTCCGGCGCCGTCTTTGCCCAGAAAGAAAGCCCAGGGGCCCCACCAGCCTTCGCCTCCCCCCCAGACCCGTGGGGCCGCCTACACCGCAGTCCTCTGGCCTTTCCTGCCTGGGTCCGGCCCCCTGAGGCCGCCCGGACACCAGGCTCAGACAAGGAGCGGCCTGTGGAGCGGAGGGAGCCCTCCATCACCAAGGAGGAGAAAGACAGGTATGCCTCTTCCTCCCTGCACCTTCCACCCTGACCCCCAGCCTCTGTCTGACCTCTGCCATCCCTTTATTCTCTTCCCCATCCCTGCCCCCAGGGACCTTCCCTTCTCACGGCCCCAGCTCCGAGTTTCTCCTGCTACTCCCAAGGCCCGGGCTGGTGAGGAAGGGAACAGGCTGGCCAAGGAATCAGTGCGGGTAAAGGAAGAGCGGAAGGAGGAGGCCGCTGCTGCCGCTGCAGCTGCCGCCGCCGCCACCACTGGGCCTCAGAGCCTTCACCTACTGTTTGAGAGGCCCCGGCCACCCCCCTTTCTGGGCCCTAGTCCACCGGAGCGCTGTGCTGGCTTTCTGGAGCCAGCCTGGTTGGCCGGGCCCCCACGCCTTGCTAGGCCACCCCGCTTCTATGAGGCGGGTGAGGAGTTGACTGGACCAGGGGCTGTGGCTGCTGCTCGCCTGTACGGTCTAGAGCCTGCCCATCCCCTGCTATACAGCCGCTTGGCTCCTCCGCCGCCACCTGCTCCGGCCCCAGGAACCCCTCACCTTCTCAGCAAGACCCCACCAGGAGCCCTTTTGGGGGCACCACCGCCACTTGTGCCCGCCCCCCGACCCAGCTCCCCACCCAGGGCCCCTGGCCCTGCCAGAGCTGACAGGTGAGGGAAGGGGAGGGGTGGGGGGGGCAAAGCTCCATCCCCCCTTTCCTTTTGATAAGGTTCCAGGGCTGAGGTAAACCCAGGGCTGGAGGGTCACGACCTCACCAGCCATCTTTGAGGTCATGAGACCTGGGAGCAGAAGCCCCAGCTCCCATGAGATCAAGCATCAGGTGGACCATGGGGTCACTGGGAGGGCAGAGGTCACAAACCTCTGGAGAGAGGTGTGTGTGTGTGTGTGCATACACGCACGTGTGCACATGAGTGGGGGTCATTTCAGAGATCACAGCACATGGTTTCCTGAGATGGCCCATCACTCCCTCTGAGGGCCCCTAGGCCCTTGGCCTGCCTCCCCAAGGGCTCACTAAGCCAGAGGCCAAAGTGCCCCCTCACCCACCACCCAAGTCCTCATGCCCACTCAGGGCTGGGGGAGGAGGGGCTGAAGGAAGGGGGGTTCCATGTACATATTTATCTCCCCTTCTGCACAGCCCTCCAGGCCTTTTGTACATTTTTACAGGGGTGCCCCTCCCCACAGCCCCCCTCCCTGGTTAATTAAATCCTCAGACTGGTGCTGTGTTCCTAGCCTCTGGCCTCTCTGTGGGGGGAGGGGGGCTGCAGGGCAGAGCTGGGAGGGAACAGGCAAGCACCCCAGACTTCTCCCTGGAAATGTGGGGTCCAGCAGGAGGTGGACCAACAGGGAAAAGGGGCCTAGGCTGGAGGGAAGGGCACATACTTGCTGTTTGGCTGACAGCCCAGCCCCCCACCCCACCCCACCCCTTGTTCCTGTTAACTGTGTGCTCCCACCCTCAAAAGGCTCAACCTCTAAGCCTCAGACTCCACCTCTTAATGGCTCAGACCCACCCCATTTCCAAGTGCCCCCAGGACTCCTGGGCCCTGTGCCCCATAACCCTGTTCCCCAGAACCCTGCCCTGAGCTAAGGGAGGCCAGGGAAGGTTACCATGTACCACACACCAAAGAGAGGGGTGGGCCCAGGGTGGGCAGCACCGCAGCCCCCTGGCAGCGGCCCCAGCCTTCCCAAAGCAGCAGGCGCCCCTGGGCTGGGGCTCAACCTCGAAGGTGAGGGTCAGTTTAACAAAAACATAACGACTTTTTTTCCCCTGGTGGGGCTTATTCTGTAACATGACATGCGGATATTTATATAAAAATGAGTGTTACAATGAGACCCCCTGGCTCCTCTTTCAGTGTCTGGGGGTCACCTAGGGTGGGCTGGGCTGGATCCTGGGGGGAAGGGAAGTATGAGGACGACACTGCCCCTGTCCTAAGAAGGCTTTCCCCCTACTTCCTCCTTCCCTTGAGAGAGTCACTCTGTTTGTTCTGGATAGAGGTTGGGTTGGCCTGTTGGCCCCTGAGGTGTTTCGTTCTTATTTTCCACAATTTGTGTACTATTACATAAGATTTAAACAGTACAAAAGCCACCAAGCAAAATACTAGTTTCCCATTTCTGCCAGTCCCACCCAGTCCCCACACTCTTGGCCAGACGTAAGTGCTGTCAGTCATTTGGTGTATTTTTTTGGGTTCCTTTTGGTATGTTTCCCTACATACCAATTTCCATGCCCAGTTATGTTAGAAAAAAGCAATAATGTTTTAAAACCTGAATCAATTTTTCTGACATTATATGGCCATATATTCAGACATACAGAAATAATACATGGTACAAAAGGAAGTGTGTCATAATCCCACTCTCAGAGGTAACCACGGTTAATTGTCAGACATATATTCCTCCAGTGATTTTTCTAATGATATGCTTAGAATACATTGAAAAATGGGTTCTCGTGCAGTGTGCTGTTCTGCACCTTCTTTTCTGACACTTAACATTATTCTTTGTTGTAACCATTAAAAAACACATGATTGCTAGACTGGGCCAGAGGGGCTTCCCCCGCTCTCCCCGTCCCCTGGGTTGATAAGGTGGCCTTGTTTCCTGGGGTACCCATTGCTTTAGCAAAAGTCCATCCCAGGTCCTCTACTTCTGCCATATATGCCCAAGACTTCTAGATGAAGCCTGAAGTACAGAGGTCAGAAACATGGCCAGAGGGCCAAGCTTGGCTTGCAGACAAGATGTCACATGGGAGTTCCTTGTGTCCAGCTTCTTTTAAAAAATGTGTCATATGTTGTGCTGGACCTGCTTCCCCATGGCAGCACACAGCTGGATTTGAGTTGTGGCTGTCTAAGCTCTCCAGATTGCCCCCATCCCCTCTACTCCTTTGTCTTAGGGTGAGCTACTGTCACTATTCAGGCTACCTCCCTGGCCCCTGTAAGCATCTGAGTGTGGAACTTTCTACACTTGCATGTCCACCCTCTCCCAGATCTTCCCCGTAAGCACTTCAGGTGTTCAGTTGTGTCATTAGTAGGACATGGGGCCCACTGCCCTTCTTTCTTCATATCTGTGAATGTCACCAGCATCCAAGGTCAAAACCTCCCAAAACTCTTCACTCTTCCCTTTTATTCTTTCCTCCCTATTGCCTTTTATTTTTTCAAGTGGCTCTTTCAACTATTTCATCCACGCACCAGGCACTGAGCTTGTGGCTGGTGATACAGAGATAAAACAACACCAGCCCTCCTGGAACTCACATTCTGAGAGGAGCAACAAACTGCCTGAGGAAGAAGAGGGAAATCCAAAGGCTGCCTTTTTAAGTGCCTGTCCCTTAACCACTATATTCCACTCATTCCTCTCTGCATCTTCTGTCCCAGCTCAGGGCACTTCCTTAGGTAGAAGTAAAATGGGGGTCCAGAAATTATCATCAGTGTTTGCAGGGAGTGGGGTAGGGTGGAGGAAGTGCCCACAGAAATCATTCACCATAGAGAGGTCCCTCTTAGGAAATGCATTTCTTTGCTTTGAACTTAACTCATCTTAGTAGCTAAGTAATCTTCAGCAATGCGCTTTACCGTTTCTGTGCCATGGTTATTTGTAAGATGGAGGGGTTTTTGAAGCATCTTTTTTGAGATATACAATTCACACACCAGATAATTCACCAAATATTTTGTGACTAGATTCTTTGACATAGCATTAAGGTTTCAGGGTTCATCCGTGTACCTTATATAGGTACTTCATTTTTTTTTCACTTTTTAAATTGTGGTAAAATAGAAAATTTGCCCATTTAACCATTTTTAAATGTGTAAGTTAGTGGTACTCATTACATTTCACAATGTTGTGCAACCAGCACCACTATCCATTCCTTTTTATTGCCAAATAATATTACATCATATGATACGGATTTTGCTTACCCATCCATCAGTTGATGTCCACGGGTTTCTTCTACCTTCTGGCTGTTGTGAATAATGTTGTTACCAACATTGGTGTGCAATACCTATTAAGTCCTTGTTTTCAATTCTTTTGAGTCATACGGTAACTCTGTATTTAACATTTTGAGAAACTGCCAAACCGTCTTCCAAAGAGCTGCACCATTGTACAATCCCACCTGTTACATATGAGAGTTTAGAATGAAGTTTTAATGGTTTCTTCTAGCATTACTATCTGAATTCCTTAGGTTAATAAACATAAAGTTCTAAGAACTCTTGTTCTTAGAGTGCCAGAGTAAGTGCTCAAAGATGTTTGCTGTCATTACCAGTAATGCCTTTCTGATCTGCAACTCAAAGAAGTATTCTAAAGTCTCCATTAAGGAGTAAGTTTACTTTAGGTGCGGTTTATTTGGGAGGCACGCTTTTCAAAGCAGGCTTTGAGGCCCAGCAACATCTACAAAGGAAGCTCCAAGGAGGAAGGAGGAGCCTGAGTCAGTGAAGAACAAGGGTAAAGCTTTGACATCAGACATACCAGCGCTTGAATTTGGCCTTCACTGCTTAGCAGCTCTGTGACCTTGGCCTAGTTGTAGCCTATTGGCACGGCTGGAAAACAAAGGAAATGACAATCCCACACCAAGGGCTCACAATGAATGCATGAGATGATACATGGGAAAGACGCTTAGCACAGAGCTTGAAACAGTGAACATTCAATAAATGAGAGTGTTGACTGTATATTAGAATTCCCCTGTTTGAAGATGTGTAAATAGAAGTTCAGAGAAGTCACGTGATTTAAGGAGTCAGGAGAGGAAGGCTTACCTATTTTGGGGGGTGAGGGTGGAATTTTTTAAAATAAAATTTATTTCTTAGAACAGTTTTAGATTTACAGAAAAACTGCAAAGATAGTGGAGTTCCCATATACCCCGTACCCAGTTTCCCCTATTGTTAACATCTTACCTTACTTTTGTACACTTGTTATAGTGAACTGATATTGATACAGTACTAATTAACTAAAGTCTATGCTTTGTTCAGATTTCCTTATTTTTACCCAATAACCTTTTTCTGTCCTAAAATCCTATCTTGGATCCCATGTCACATTTAGTTGTCATGTCTCCTTAGCCTCTTCTTGACTGTGACAGTTTTTCGACTTTCCTTGTTTTTGATGGCAGTTCTTGACCTTGGCTTGGTCAGGTATTTTGTAGAATGTCCTTTAATTAGAATTTATATGTTGTTTCTCTCAGGATTAGACTAGAGTTATGGGTTTCCTGACGGAGACCACAGAAGTGCCATTTTCATCACATCATAGCAGGGGTACATGCTTTCAAGATGACTCACCACTGTTGATGTTGACCTTGATCACCTGGCTCTGCTAGTGTTGGTCAGGTTTCTCCACTGCCAAGTTACTCTTTTTCCTCCCTTTCCATACTTTCCTTCTTGGAAAAGTATGTCACTATGCACAGCCCACACTTAAGGAGTGGGGATTTATGCTCCACCTTCCTGAAGACAGAATATCTACATATGTTATCTGGAATTCTTCTACACAGGAGATTTGTCTCTTCTCCATTTATTTGCTTATTTATTCAATCACTATGGCTTCACTGATATTTATTTTATACCTTGGACTATAATCCGATACTACTCTTTGCTCAGATT
This sequence comes from Bradypus variegatus, assembly GCA_004027775.1. NCBI lineage: Eukaryota > Metazoa > Chordata > Mammalia > Pilosa > Bradypodidae > Bradypus > Bradypus variegatus. Next base: position 10,013 of record PVKY010010406.1, read on the forward strand.
GTTCCAGCTTTGACCATTGGGCTTCCTTTCATTTGGCTCCTGCTTCCCTTTGACATTGTTTTTGTATTGTTTTGTTTTATTGTTTTTATCACTGACACTTACTTTCTACCGTTTCTTCTTTTGTGTCTTTGGAGTTTTATCTCATGTGCATGTATTACCTGTTTTTGAAAGTTAAAAACAGCTAGTGCAGTTAACATAAAAACAATTCCTAGCATATAAAGTAGAGTGAAAACTCTTCTTACTTCCCCTGTCCACTGCTCACTTGCTCCATTTCCCCTTCCCAGACATACCATGTCCATTTCTTGTTTATTCTTCCAGAACAATTCCATTTTTTTCTCCTGTTAAACAAATGTTTATATACAGTATATCCAGTTCTGTGTATTACTTCCTTCAAGTAACTATCTCTGAGGGATTATTCCATTTCAGTACATAAACCTTTACCTCCTTTTTAACCTTTTCCTGATACCACATTGTGAGACTGTACCATAATGTGTTTAACCAATCCCCATCAATGGACATTTACATTCTTTCCAGTCTTTTCCTAGAAGAAGGTGTGCCGCAGTGAATATCCACATCTTTGCATATGTGGGCAAATATATTTGCAGGATAAACTGTAGAAATGGAGTTGTGAAGCCAAAGAGCATATACTTTAAAAATTTGCATAGATGTGCCAAATTGCCCTCCACAAAATTTTCACTCTCACCAGTTGTATGAGAGATCTGTTTCCTCCCACCTTGGTAACACTGAGAATTAACAGGCTTTTTGGTCTTTGCCAATCTTATAGGTGAAAAATGGTGACTCAGTTTTAATTTGCATTTCTTTTGTTATGAGCGAAGTTGAGCATCTCATGCGTTTCAAAATCATTTGTGTTTTACTGTGAAGTGTCTCTTCAGGTCCTTTGTCCATTTTTCCCCCCTTTGGATACTTTCAACCTTTTTTTTGCCTTGGGAGCCCCTGGTAAAGCTACTCACTCATTCAGCGCAACAACAATTTATTGATCACTTGGGTATCAGACTCTGTTTTAGCAGAGTGGCAGGGAACAAAACAGAAGAAAGTATTTTTCTCTGGGAAATTAAAACTCTAGACGGGAGAAAGAGGGTAAAGAAATAAATGTGTCAGTTGACAATACCTATTATGAAGAATAAACAGGACCTGGGCTAGAACGTGCTGGGGTGCTATTTTATATAGGGGAGTTAGAGATGCGTCTGAAGGGATGCCAGTTGAGCTGAGATGGGAATGAAGTGAGGAAAGGAACCACGCGATCTCCTAGGAGAGGGATGCTTTAGGCAGAGTGAGCAGCAGAGCAAAGTCCTGGAGGTGAGACTGTGCTTGATGAGCTGGAGGATCAGCCAGAGGCCAGCGTGCTGGAGCCATGGGAGCTGAGGACGCCCAAGAGGTGAGGTCCAGATCATGTGTGGCCTTTACTCTGAGGGAGTGAGATGCTGGCTTTTGTAGGGGTTTCCTTTTTTTTTTTTTTTTTTGGAGCAGAGGAATGACATTACTTGATTGAGATTTTAAAGAGACCACACAGCAGGACGGTCTGTGAATTGAGGCATTACAATACAAACATTACTGGGGCATTTCCTCTCATTAGCCTGCCCTAACGGGAAGATTTAGGGACGTGGCCTGTTTTAAAAATCCATAGGGACCCAATTTTCTCCGAAGGACTGGTCTGTCATTGCCATGGGCATGTCCTCGATGTGGCAGGGTCATGTAGTGACCCCGTGCCTGGTGGCTCAGACCTTTTTGCTTGTGGGTGATGAATAAAGCCCAGCAACACCATCTCCATAAGTGCCTCTTGCTGGTGCATTCAAACAAGGCCATAAAAGCGTGTGTGTGTTCAAGAATGTTTCCAGAATCAGCGGTGATGGCTGTACAATTTGAGGAAAATCACTGAACTGTGCATTTTATTTTTTAATTTTTTTCCATTTTTTTGTTGTGACCTTTAACATATATACATAACAGTGATAACTTTCGATGTACAATTTCACACATAGGTAGAGAGCAAATCTCAGAGAATGTCATGGGTCACAGTTCTACAATTGCATCCATTTCCATTACTGTAAAATATAACATACATACAAAAAGGTGTCATCTCTTGATGTACAGCTCCACAAGCAGTTATATAGGTAATTCCAAAAATTGTTATGGGTTACAGCTCCACAATTTCAGTTCTTTCCTTATTATGCAATACAAGATATATATAGAAAAGTGAAGACCATCAAGGCACAATTCAATGAGCAGCTATAGAGCAAATCCCAAGGGATGCTATAGGCAACAGTTGCACATGTCATTTACCTCCTTCCAGCCATTCCAACACCCCAGCATCCAAAAATATATATATATAATTATATGAAGTTTCAGTATTCATAGACCTTTGTTCAATCTTTTCTTGTTTGTTGCTACTCCTTCCTCTCAGTCTCCTCCTCCATCTTCAGGAGTGTCTAGGCAGTGAGCACCCTAACTTGTTCATATTTTTAATAAAAGGGGGTGTCGACAGTATAGGGAAGGGAATGCATATGATAGTTGATCTTAAAGAGGCTGTTGCCTCTGGGTTTTAGGATTTGTCTGGTATAGGAACACTCGAGTGGATTTAAGTTTCTGAAAGATAAAACTTAGTGAGTGCATCTTTTATAGACTTATCAGGTAGGGACCAGGC
>PVKY010010407.1:0-12650 GCA_004027775.1 Bradypus variegatus
CTTTATGGGAGAGGATAAAGGACACAGAAAAAGCCCAGAGAGCTCAGAGAGAAACACCCAGAGAAATGTGGAGAAAGCTCAGAGAGGAAAGCCCCAGAGGAGCTAAGAGAGGACCCAAAGAGGAAGCCACTGGAACCAGAAGCTGAAAGCAATGAAATCCTGGAGTGAGGGACCAGCAGATGCCGGTCACGTGCCTTCACATGTGACAGAGGTGTCCCAGATGCCATCAACCCGTCTTCAGAATCCAGGTATCAACCTGCTGATGCCTTAACTGGGACATTTTCATGGCCTAAGAACTGTAAATTGTAAGTTAATAAATCCCAATTGTACAAGCCAATCCATTTCTGGTATATTGCATTCCAGCAGCTTTAGCAATACCAAAACAACAACTTTAGACATTTTTAGTTCAACTTGCTTATTTTACAGATGAAACCACTAAGATAAGTGAGGAGAAAAATAGAAAGATAATCAGGGTAGGAGAATCACAATTTACAGTAAGGTTTAATAACCATTTGACTGATTTCTTTCAAGCTCTAGACAAGCATAAATTTTAAGGTTGAAATTACATAAATTAATAAGAACCATTAAAGAACTATTTAATCCCAAGATTAAGTACTTTAGCCTATAGCTACATTTAGTTCCATTTTCCTATACTTAACTCCCATATTTAAAAAAGGGCACTGGGAAGAGTGTTGGATGTGTTGGATGGTTTGGGGAGGGCCCAGGCATTTGCAATTTTTTAAAATCCTGAGGTGACTGATTCTTCTGGACAGCAGGGTTGAGAACCACTGGGCTCACAGACCAGTTAATGAGTTCCTTCAAAGTTTAGAGAAGAGCACTAAAACCATATACATAGGGAAAACATTAAAAATCTGAGTTGTAAATGTGGTTTCTCTGAAAATCCATGTTATCACGATTAGCTAATTAAGATCCATCCTGTATATTTAAAAAAGTGAGGGGATGGGGAATAAAGGTTGCTCCTGCAGGTTAAAAAAAAACAAGATCAAGAAACAAAAACAGTTCTGTGAAAATAATAGATAATTTGACAGCAAGCATCAGTAGCCCAAAGGATTGTTACACTTTGTGAATTGTATTTACAATTATTATTAAAAACTGTTCAAGCTTAAAAAAACACATTTAAAATGTATGCAAATGTAATCATACCAAATACATTATTTTATTTTGGAAAAAAAAAAACATCTGCTATAAGATGAAAATTATCTCACTCACCATTAAGAGCATCAAGTTTTTGCCTTTTAATATATGCAAGCTGCTTGAATAAATTAAAATCTAATTTCTGAAAAGACTACCTTATAACTAAATTATCTAAAATAGCTTACTATTTTTTGAGTTTCTCTCTTCCTATGCAGGAAACAGATTTAAGTACTACTTTCACAACAGAAAAATTTATCTGAGAATAGAACTAGCTTCAGAAATGATAAATCCTAATAAAAAAAATCTTTAAAAAACAATTACACAAAGCTGGAAATGTTAGGAATAGTGCACTGAGAATTGTAAGAATAGTTTTCTCTTCTGAAAAATGGAGAGAATAATGATTTTATTGTGTGGATGAAATAAAATAATGTATATTAAGTGCCCGCAACAATGTAGTTACTCAGTAAATTATAGATGTTATATTAGAAATAGAATCTTATTCTGAAAATGTGGTTATAAAGATGTTTGTGTTAATACTGAAACTACTGTATAAATGTATTAAAGCAAAATAATTTGACTTGGGGAACAGACAACTGGTCAAACAATGAAATGATTTTAAATATGATTTATAATAACATTCAATAAGCATTTTGTCTCAAACCGAAAGAGCAGCCTAATATGGCACTAATACTGTATTTGTATTCACAGTAAATGATATTTTCTGTTATTCCTAGAAAGTACAATGATGTTTTTAAGTTTTCTACACATACATACTTGAGGAGGAGATATTAAAATGTGCATAGAGAAGGTGAAAGAATTCTGGGCTCTGAAACAGAGGCAAGTCATAATGCCACTTAGTGCCTCTATTTTATAGTTATTTAAAAAATGGGGAATGTGGGATACATAAGGTGAGATGGACAAAAATGCCCTGTATGGTGCTCTCTACCATTAACATTGTGAGCCCACGCTCTAAAAATGTAAATAAGCTACTTTCGAGGGAGGTTGTATATGACCAGTGGATGAGTCTTCCTTGGTAATCACCAATCTAAAACCCTTTACCTGCTTCTGTCGGTCCAATTCTGCCTCTACCTCTTGTTTTGATGCTTTTTGCCGAGCTATTTGGTCTTGTAGATCTTGTAACTGTTCTCTTGCTGATTCTGCTTCACTAACCTGTTGGGCCTCCATATCCTAAAAAGATAAACCTTATATTTGAAAGTTGTAATTAACTGTTCAGGGTCAACATTTACCAAGCAATCGCAAACTGGGCTTGGTAGACACTGGAGGGATAGGGATAAAGATGAATGAGACAGTCTCAGCCTATGAGGAACACAGAAACTATCTCCTTCATTATATAACATGACAAATGGTGAGGGGAATGAGCAGGATAAAATGAGCAGGATATTTGCCACAACATATAAATCATTTGGTTTAATGAGCATGAATTGACAGTGGCTCGCTGGGAGATTATAACTCTAATCAAAAGCTAACAACTTTTAAGAGAACAGAATTATAACACAAAAAAAGACCTAATGATAAAAGTCACTGCATTAATCCCCTGAAACTGTAGGTTATAATTAGCTATTCTATGTGTACCAATAATCAATATACAGTAAGAATATAAACTTTCTCTCATATTATCTTAGGTTAGCACATTATCTTCTCTTAAGATTTATTACTTGTTTTCATATCTTCCCATATATCTTGTTCTTACTTTCACTTTGGTATCACGACTTCCACTTACTCGAAGTTGAAAACCACCCTCAGGATTTCCTGTGAAATCTTTTATTTTTTATTTTTGTTTTTTGTTCCCATGAAATCTTAATTCAGTGGGCACGAATGCAGCTCAAGGTCCTGTGTTTCCCCTTATGGACTAAGCCAGAGTCCACTCACATAGCACTAAATGAGTTTAAAATCAGTGTCATAATTTTCCCTTTTTACCTTTTGTACATTCTGTTTTACATTCATTTCCATGAACTCTGGCACTTCACATACTGTTTGAAAGAAATGACAGATTACCAATACTCCCAGACAATTACAATGTACTTCTCTAAATTCACATGACTTTTCGGATTTAGATGAAAACAGCAGTAAGTACCACTATTTTACCTTATCTTTGAGTTTTGGGGTTAGTAGAAGGCAGATTAATCTTTGTCATCAATTTGACTAACTTAGGTAAATTCTTCAGAGGCAGACAGTATGGCCAGTGGTTAAGAATGCATGTTTTGCATCAGACAGACTCGGGTTCTAATCCTGGCTCTGCCACTCTACTAGCTTTGTGGCAAGTTACTTTCCCGCTCCATTTTATATTTCCTCAACTGTAAAAATGGGAATAATATCATCTACCTCACAGGTTTTAAGGAATAAATGTATATATGTTAAGTGCTTAATTTACTAATGCTTAGTAAATGACAGCCACTATTATTATGAACAATTCTATTTTGCTAGATCCAATACTTTTTATTACAGATTTCATACACTTAAGAAAGGGTAGGAAAATGGGTCAATGTCATCAATGATGTTGAGGTAGGATGAGATACTAAATCAAACAAAAGCATCATGTTTTTTATAGTCTCACCCAAAAGACATGGGAACGGGTATGAGTAAGTTTAGCATCTATTAAATCTCCAAGTTCATGGGATCAAATTCTTTGGAACTGAAAATTATTCATTAAAAAAAAATTCTGACTTTAAAGAATAGTAAGGGGGAACTAAGATGGCGGCTAGGTGAGACAGCGCAAAACAAACACCTCCGTGAAAAACACTAGATAAAAACCAGAAAGTGACCCAGAATACCGGTTACAGCGATGTGCCAGCTGGATGAGGTCTGCTAGTAACACAGGGGCCATATACTTGGTGAAACCGAGAGTCTGCATTCTGAAACGAGTGAGTAAGCTGGCTGGAAGACCCGCAGCTGCGCGGCAGTGTGAGAAAACCAGGGATTGGCATTTGGAGACTGACTGGTTCTTTTAAGAAAAAAAAAAAGGGAAAAACCCAGGAACGGCTGCAGTTGTGGTAGCGGGAACACAGCAAGAGGGGGCTGAGCCAGCCTCTTGGTGTTTGGCCAGGAGGTTAGTCCTCTGCAGAGACCCTCAGGGCCGGGGGAACGGAGTGGAGAGCCGGAAGCAGAAAGAATCCCCGCGGCTAGCAGCTGGCTCCCCAGAGGGCTGGATAAACTCCTGCCTGGGGCCGTGCCCACAGCCCAGAGCCCTGCCAGTCGTCCCGGAGCTGGGAAGGAGGAATTGTGCGGGGCGGGGGGGTGGGGGGTGGGCTGAGACGCCCCGTTCGGCCATCTTTGCATCAGGCTGAGAGCGTCCCTGCACAGCCCAGCTGCCTGGGGCTTCCCTTGAGGGACAGTGCGCACTGGTGATGTAGCACAGCATTCCCTCGGCAGAGGTCCTAGAGGATAGCGGTGGGGAGGGGGGGCCCGCTCAGAGAACTCAGGGAAGCTATGCCAAGTCTGGTGGTTTGTGGGACAGCGAGAGAGAGGGTCTGGGGCTGAACTGAAAGGAAGGCTTAGACCCTTGCAGTGGCCTTGAATCTCCGGGAACCTGGGGGATTTGCATATTAAAGCTGCCCTTCCTCTCTGGCCACCTGTACACACGCCCCACTTTCAGGGCGGACAGCTCAAGCAACACACCCAAACTGAGTTCTCCAGCTGAACCCCACAAGAATCATTTCCCCACACACAGCGGGGACAAGGTTAAGAACTGACTTGAGGTTGAGAACTGACTCAAAGGCGCCATCTACTGGTTAGAGAAAGCGTACGCCACCAAACTGTGTTTCTGAAAAATTAGATCGGTATCTTTTTTTTTTTAACTTGAAAGAACCCTGTTAAGCAAAGCAAATGCCAAGAGGCCCAAAACAACAGAAAATCTTAATGCATATGATAAAACCAGACGATATAGAGAATCCAACTCCAAACTCCCAAATCAAACTATCCAAAGACACACAGTACTTGGCAAAATTAATCAAAGAACTGCAATCGAGGAACAAAAACATGGCAAAGGATTTAAACGACATCAAGAAGACCATGGCCCAGGATATAAGCGACATAAAGAAGACCCTAGAAGAGCATAAAGAAGACATTGCAAGAATAAATAAAAAAATAGAAGATCTCATGGAAATAAAAGAAACTGTTAGTCAATTAAAAAAGACTGGATATTCACAATACAAGATTAGAGGAAGCTGAACATTGTCTCAGTGTCCTAGAAGCCCACAGAACAGAAAATGAAAGAACAAAAGAAAGAATGGAGAAAAAAATCAAAATGGATCTCAGGGATACAATAGATAAAATAAAACATCCAAACTTAAGACTCATTGGTGTCCCAGAAGGGGAAGAGAAGGGTAAAGGTCTAGAAAGAGTATTCAAAGAAATTGTTGGGGAAAACTTCCCCAACCTTCTACACAATATAAATACACAAGGCATAAATGCCCAGCGAACTTCAAATAGAATAAATCCAAATAAACCCACTCTGAGATATATTCTGATCAGACTCTCAAATACTGAAGAGAAGGAGTAAGTTCTGAAAGCAGCAAGAGAAAAGAAATTCACCACATACAAAGGAAACAACGTAAGACTAGTTGTGACTACTCAGCGGCCACCATGGAGGTGAGAAGGCAGTGGCATGACATATTTAAAATTCTGAGAGAGAAAAATTTCCAACCAGGAATACTTCATCCAGCAAAACTCTCCTTCAGATTTGAGGGACAGCTTAAATTTTTCACAGACAAACAAATGCTGAGAGAGTTTGCCAATAAAAGACCTGCCCTACTTCAGATACTAAAGAGAGCCCTACCAACAGAGAAACAAAGAAAGGAGAAAGAGATATAGAGAATATTAACAGACATATATAGAACCTTACATCGCAAATCCCCAGCACACTCATTTTTCTCTAGTGAACTCAACATAAAATATGTAATTTTAGACAACTATATAAAGGTGAGGGAATGGAGGAGTATAGGAACATAGTTTATATGGATTTAAGAGGTTAATTTTAAGCCCCACAGCAAACACAAAGAAATTATCAGAGAATATGACCACAGAGATGAAAAGTAGAGTATGGGCAAAAAGAAATGGGGGAAGGGGCAATGGGGAGTTAAGAAATGAGTGTAGGGTTGCTGTTTGAGATGAAGGGAAATTTCTAGTAATGGATTGGTGGGAAAGAGCATTACAACATTCAAAAGGTGATTAATCCCACTAATGGAAGGCTAGGGAGGGGGTGGAATGGGAAGATTTAGGCTGTACTTATGTTTCCACAATTGGGAAAAAAAAGACAGTCTAAATAGACGACAATTGAATGTCAAGGATGAACCTAGATGGGATTGGACGAGGGAGGACAGGAGGCTGAAAGAGTCACAGTTGAGACACAAGGAAAAGGAAATATAGAATGTAAGCTTTGTATCACTGTTGAATCTCTTGTACTTCTTAGCTGCGCTTAATGGGATTGCATAAAAGAATGTTCTGGTTCACGGGAAGTGTATATGTGAATTACAGTGTTTGTTCAAGGATGTGAGCAGCTAGCTCTCATATGTTCAGAAGACAGAGCAATAGATGATGGATGATAGATAGGGAGGGAGGGAGAGAAATAGCGATGTGACAGCATGTTAAAGTTGGTGGATTGGGCTATCAGGGGAGGGGGGTCAGGGTATGTTGGAGTTCTGTGTATGGGGATAGTACTGTTTTTGCAACTGTTCCTATAACTTTGAATTTATTTCAACACCCCCTCCAAAAAAAAAACAGAATAGTAAGGAAAGAAAACCCCAAATAACAGCAACTACTCTTTTCTATGTTGGGAATAATGAATGCTAGGTCCTCTACATATACTATTCGTTACTGCCAAGACAGCCTTGTTTATGTTTATTTTACAGACGAGAAACTAAGGCTCAGCAAGATGAAGTGCCTTACACCAGGTTACACATCTATTATGTGCCCAAATCTGAGATCTGTATCCAGACCTGTGTAATATTAAACCCTATGCTCTAGATTAGATATCCTACTCTCACAACTTCCACACTTTCTTTTGCAGTTCACATAGGTCCTACAATCAACAATTTGCTGAGTTAATGCATGGGTAAATATTCCTTGCAAAAATATTTTTTTTTAATGTTTTTTTTTTTAAAGAGAAGGCTCAAATCCTGTACTCTATCTTCTCTCATTCTCAGAGACTCTCTTACGAGATGTATGTCAAAGACACCATTTTTAAGCTTAAATAAATGCCTAATACTTTTAGATTAAACACAGTAATTACACATAAATTATAAACTATAAGATTATCCATGAAACTATAAAAGACCATCCCTGAGCCCATTCTATTAACAGAGAACATTCCAGTTTTACAGACAAGACCAAATATAATTTGTTTTTAACCACCAGAATGTAAGATCCATATATATATGAAGGTTTTGTCTGGTTCTGTTCTATCGCTGCACCTAGAAGCCTGGCAGATAGATAGATAGATAGACAGCACTCTGTAAGTAAAGTATTTGCTGAGTGAATAAATCAGCTTACCTATATTTCTTATTCCTAGAGTTTTACAGCCAATCAATGGACAAGAACTCCATCGCTAGGGATTCTCTTCTATATAAGAACTAATATTACACCAGGAGGTTTCACACACGTGATTTCATTAGTGTCCTTCCTCAGAGGCACAAAATTCATTACCTCTTAAACTGTTAATACTAGGGGTGGGTGGTAAACAGATGCCTGTGAAGCTGAACCACAATGATTCTTACCTGTAATTCAGATCTCAGCTGATGTATCTGGCCCATCAGCTTCTGTATTTCCTCTCTTTGCAGCTCCTTCTCGTGCCGAAGTTCTTCTAGTTCCATGCTATTAGCAGTACTGCTATCTAGACCTTCAAAACCAGATCCTTCTTTTAAGCTGTTAATCAATTTTTCTTTCGACTATTATAAAAAGAGAAATATGTTTTAGGAAAGCAGAGGTTAGCTTACATGCTGAATATCTCCTAGACAGCCATGGAAACATTCCATTTATATTCTTTTTCAAAAGAGATTCACGGGTTAAGTCCATAGGGATAAAAATACAGCAGAGCCTACTGTCCTTGGGTTTTAGGCCCCAGGATCATGATATAGTTGAAAATTTTTTATTCACAAGGTTTTTCTCATGCTTTCTTAAAAAAAGTATTTTTTTCCAATCACATTCCACTCAATAAATATTTATGGAACACCTACAATGAATGGGTTTAGTACTATGCCAAATGTTCTATGCAGTAAAGATCATCTCTCCCCTCCAGATGGTACCTTCTGCCTCACAAACTAAAACAGGAAATTACAAGTATCCAGAAGGTAGTAAAAACAAGCTGAGAGATATGGTCAGATTATCTGCACAGTTCTGAGGAGTTTCTACTTCTGGGGAGAAGGCTTCACTTGAAAGACAGTGTTCATGCTGGCCTTGAGAAATAGCTACGATTTTAAAAGATGTAGAGAAAGCAGAGGGCAAAGCATAAAAATGCAAAAGCCCAAAGGGCCTGTAAGTAAGTACTGAGTGACATGGCTCAGACAGCATTTTAGAAGAAACTGTAGGGCTTCAGATGCCTGATTAAAATGTGTTAATTTTGTTTGGTAGGCTAAAACAAGCATTAAAAAGCAGAGAGGGGAGTGATATAACCATAGATGCATTAATCTGGCAGTGATAAAAAGCAGAGGTTGGCATGGGCCATTTCTGCCCCCAGACTGTTTTTGTGAGTCCAAAAGCAATAAGAATGGCTTTTACATGTCAAAGGATTGTAAAAACAAAACAAAACAAACAAAAAATGAAGAATATGTGACAAAGCCTAAAATATTTACTATCTGGACCTTTAAAGAAAATGTTTGCCAACTCCTGGAATGTAAGAATGAGTTGGAAGAAGAGATTTGACATGGAAAGACCAGTTTAAAGACTGCTGTAATTCTAGACCAGTATAATGAGGACCATCAGCTCTTTGACCTTAGAATATAAATTTTTTAAAGTCACTCTCCTCCATCAAAAATAACTTTTCACTTTCCAGGTAGAATTATGGGTGATTTTGATTTTCTTCTTCAAATTTGTCTGTATTTTTCAAATTTTCTACAATAATCTGATCATTTATATAATTTTAAGTTTTTTAAAAACTCAAAAAGCAAAATTCTCCCAGCTCCACAACCCTGTCAAGCTGTCACTGTCTTCATAGCTTAATCTCTCGATTCAGCCTGGAACTGGTCCTTCTGTGAGGTCCCCAGGGACCTTCTAGTTGCCAAATCCAAGAACTCTGTTCAGACCTCATCGCATTAGAGCTCTGTATTGTACCTGACTCTTCCTGCTGAGCTTCCCTGAAAGGTATCAATCTCTCCTGGGTCTCCTCCAACCTCTGACCACCACCTTCTTAGTGCCTTTCTTTTGAAGGTTCTTTTCCTTTGTCAAGTTTAAGATGCTGAGCTTTAAGACTATGTTCTTAGACCTCAGACTTCCTCCCTCTCAGGCTACATACCACTCTTGGGTAATTTTACCTATACTCCAATTTATATGACTAATGCCCAGGCCTTTCTGCTGAGCTTCAGGCCTCTATTCCTAATTGCCTTCCTGACACCTTCACCTCAGTGCCATGTCAATTTTGCAAACTCACCGTAAATTTGTCATAATCTCCCTCAACTCTTAACTTGCTTTCCCTTTTACTGTGCAGGGGAACATTATCCATACATACTCAAACGAGAACCCTGGGAATCATCCTAGATTCTATTTGCCTTTTTCCCCCTCCCTCCAATTAAATCCCCAAATCTCATATATTCTTACCTTCTACATATCTCTTATCTATTCCCTGTTTGCCATCCTCTCTGTACAGCTTTAGATCAGGCTCTTATTATTTATTACCATTATTTCTTACAATTACCTCTTTACCAACTACATGCTTTTAATCTGACTATCCTACCTCATCCCTTCAATTCATTCAACAAAAATTTATCAGGTACTTACTATGAGCCAGGCACTGTACTGGGGATAAACTAATAAACAAGATAAAGGTCTAACTCTCTTCCAACCTCCCCATTGCTACCACAGTTCTTACACTCAAATCTGATTATGCCTCTCAACTTCTTTACCCCCACTCCCATCACCTATAGGAGAAAATCAAAACTCTTACAAGGTATACAAAGTCCACTATGATCTGGCTTCTGCCTGGCACTGAGTTTTATCTCCTACCTCTTAATCTCTAACAGTTTCTGTTCCAGCAGTACAGAACCACTGCAGTCTCCCAAACTGCCACGTTCTCTCAGGCCCCCTTGTTCTGGCACAGGCTGCGCTATCAGGCTGTGCTATCTGAAGTTTCTTCCCTACCATGAGGTCTTCCTACAAACCCTTCAAGTTTCTTTTTAAAAAGTATCTCCTCAGTGCAGTGATCTTTACCCCAGGTAGATTTAAAACACTTCCTCTCTCAAGCTCCCACTGCCTGCAACCATCAATAGTTTCACTGTATCACTGATCTCAATGCTTTCTCACTAAACCGAATGCTCCCTGCAGCAAGAGGGCATGTCCCTTAAGCTTTGTATCCTTGGCACTATCATGGTGCCTAATGAATAGTTAGATGTTCCATAAATAGTTGTTAAATGCATTAACACAGTAGTGGCATAAACAAATTAGAAGGGTGTTGGGAGATGGAGATACTTCATGGAGGTGGAATCAAGAAAGTGTTCACAACCAACAGGAAATAGGAACAAAGAGAAAAGGTCGAGTTGAGAATGACACTGAGCTTTCAAGCTGTATTCCTGGGAAGACAGCAATATTTACTGAAAATGGAAAAAAAAAAGGAGAAGCTGGTTTAGAGACTGAGACATCCCATGTAAAAAGCCAAAGAAGGCAGTCAGAAACTGGTATCATTCACAAGGAGGCAAAAGACAGAAGCAGAGCAACATGAAAATGCAAAGTAAGACAAGATAGAATAGCAAAAGAGGCTAGGACAGAACTCAAGAGGACTCCTGCTCTTTGGATATTGCGAAGAGGGCCCAGCAGAGACGGAAAGGGCCATTAGGTACAAATAAGAGCCAAGGTGATGCAAGCGGCATAGAAGATAAGAGAGGAAAATGGCTCAGGAAGGTGGCAAAGTTAACAGTTCAAATGCTCCATCGAAAGCAAGGAAGATGGAAACTAAGAAAAGAACAGAGAATATATATTGAGGCCATTAAAGATTTTTGAAAAGACAATTCAGAAGTTACAGGAGGGAAAGAAATTATATCAAGGAGTTAAAATTAATGAATTCTAAAGAAGTGAAGGCAGCACAGATACAATTCTGACAACCTAACACTGACAGAAAGGAGAGGAACCAGGGCAATGGTTCAAAGTGGTCAAAACGCCAAAAGGATTGTTTTTTCTTAGGCAGGAATTCCAAGATCTAGTCTTCATTCTCCCATTAATTAAACACATGCTCTCAAGTAAGTGGAGCAAGGTAACAGCCAGAAGAAGGCAGCAGAGAGGGAAAGATAGGAGATACCTAGGAAGAAAGGGGGTAGACCTATGGAGACAGGGCTTAAAGAAGGTAGCAGGAGATGGAATCAATATTCAGGCAGAAAAACTATCCTAGAAAAAAAATGGATGTATCTTCCCTCTGGTATGAGACAAAGAAAACAGAAGTTGAAAACTACATTAGATGACTGCAGTCTTTTTTAGTAAAGTAGAAAGAAAGGTTACCTTAGATCTCAGTGAGGGGGTAAAAAAGCTGGGTGAGGCCTAGACCAGCTGCTTCAAAAGATTTGTTAGAGAAGCAAAAGTATGAATATAAAACAACTGCTTAACAACTGACATTAATAGTATTACAGTGATCAAGGTGATAGGTTGAGAGCCTGAGGCAGACAGCGGCAGAATGAATGAGTTAAAAAAAAACATGGCAGGAACAAGATATTTTATCCTTTTTTTTTTTTTTTTACAAAAGTTCTAAGTAGAGCAAGGTACCTGAAGTGAGCCAACCCAGCCAAATATGACTTCATTTCAGAATATCTGCATAGTGTCTCAAAGTGTTTATCAATTAACTGGTACATTTTAACATTCAAAAGTGTACATTTCATGCTTACTTGGAGTATTCTAGTAGCTTTTTGTTTGTAATCAGTTAATTCCTGCTTAGAGGACTCCAAGTTGGACTTATACATCTTGACTTGCTGCTGTAGCTCATCAACTCTCTTCTTCTCATCTGAGAGTTTTCTTTCTGCCAGAGTAACTGCTTCTGCCAAATTCTGACGTTCCACTTCCATTTTATTAAGGCGTGCAGCAAACTCACTCTAAGATAAAATTTTATAAGCATATTTATATCATTTTGCTTTGAAATATATTTTACAACCATCCACCATTCAGGTATCCTGTGGGAATTATTAGCTCAGCGCAACAACATAATAGTGGAAGCAAAAAATATTCATTTATTAGCAACTGAAGAATAAGAAATATAAAGTTGTGGCTTCCAAACATGGCAATGCATCAAAATCAACTGGGAGTTAGTGATAAAAATACCGCTATCCAAGGAAGTGAGATAAGGTAGGTTA
>PVKY010010408.1:0-12662 GCA_004027775.1 Bradypus variegatus
CCCCAATTTAAATGCCCAGAAGGAATGAATGAAATGTCTTTTCTTAAGGGTGAGGGTGGGGGACCTTCTCCATATGGGCCTCAGTTTCCCCATCCCCAACCCACATCCACTGGATGGATTCCTACAAACGTGCTCCCCAGATGAGCTGCTGTTCCTCAAAGTCATACAAATTGTTTACACAGGAAGAGCTAGAGCAGTGCAGGCCAAACTTCCATCTTTATGTCCATTTCACTGCAGCAGAGAGAAAGATACAGCAGGGCAGGGCCAGGGGTCAGCTTGCCACCACCCTACCAGCATTAGTGCTTTCAGGGTCGACACCACTCACGCACAAGACTCCCGGAAACTTATGCTGAGTCAGCTGTACACAGACCGGAGAAAAGGGGAAGATGGGCTGACTCAGCTCAGATGTCAGCATGGGATGGACAGGAGCCTCTTCTCTGGGGTCTCATAGACCCCGCCCCCAAGATCCCATCACTGTGTTTAGCACCTCGAGGCCCTGGATTGGTTGGCGGCCCGCCTCTCCCATCAGACTGTGAGTGGGTCTTAGCTACCTTTCTCTTCTCAGGTCTGGTGCATCAGGCTGCCTTGTGCAGTTTTGCAGGCTGTGCACTGCCCATACTATAGTATAATAGGGCATACTATTCCACAAGGCTGTTTATGTACCACGTGGTCCCATGGCACACGGCAGGTGCTGTTTGCACCTGATGGACAGTGTAACGAATGGACAAATGCACAAGCAGAGCTGACCTTCCAGATCCCATCAACACAGTGGTGCCCCTCACAGTCCCTACCCGCAAAGCTAGTTTCGAAACTGGCCCTGGCAGAGGTGGGTAAAACCAGCTCTTAATTTCTTCTATACTGGGATATTTATGTTGCTGCATTAATGTCCAAAGCCCTATGACCTATGAATTGATACAGACAGCATGCTTAAATAGTCAAGAAGTAATCACCACATATTTAGCACAGTTGCCAAGTGCCGACTATGTACCAGGCACTGTTTTCAGTCTGGGGGATACAGTGGTGACCAAAAAGGCCCTCATGGCGCTGAAATCCCCACAGGAGAAACTGACAATAGGCCAACTAGTAGATCCATAAAGTACTGTCAAGCAGGGGTAAAACAAAGCAGGGCAAAGAATAATGAATGATGGGGAGTAGCTACAAAAAATTAAGAATTCTTTTTCTTTTTTTTTAAAGAAAATACATGAAACATGTAATTCGAGGTCCCTTGAGCAGCTCTAAGCACCAGGTGACAGGGCCCTGAGGGTGGCAGTTCAGGCCTCTGCCCTGAGCTCGCAGCACCTCGGGGGCCCTCCGAGCCCTCAGAACAGGCCATTCGGGAGGCTGGCTGTTCATTCGGGCAACACTGCCTTTATTCAAGAAGGTTCTGGAACTCTGCTTGGGCCAGGACCAGCGGGCGAGCCTCCCCTGGGAGGAAAACTCCCACCCACTGCTGCACGGTCAACACCTCCTCGCTTCTGACCAAACACGGAAGCGACTGGCAGCACCATCCAACCTCCGAAAGTTCTTCATACTCAAAAGAGGAAGAAATCCTGCCCGAGGCCAGCTGAAAGGAATGTGCTGTCTGCACAACACACTCTCCGACAGCTGGTTGGTGTTTATGACAATTTTTTGTAACACAGGAAGGGCTGAGAAAGTGTTAAGAAACGAAAAAACGGGGAGGGGAGGGTCAGGGGAAGAGATGACAGCTGTCCGGCATGATCTCAATTTTGTCAAGGAAGAAAGTCTAGGAAAAAGACAGGTGGAAAAAGATGCCAAGGCCAACGCAGCTCCCCTCTGGGGCACTGGGATAGTGGCAGGATTTTCTTTCTGGATTCTTTATGCTTTCCTGCAGTTAGCAAGCATCTACAATAAGCACACGTTAATGTAATCATCGTGGGGAAAATCAGCAAGAAAATAAAAAAGGAAAAAAAAATTTGTAAGGAGGATAGTTCAAACAAGGTTTTGAAAATGGCCACAAAGTTGGAATAAAGGATCTTCTATTAACCCTAAATGTCTCCAGACAAGGCCAAATGCCCTGAGAGCCACAAGTACCCCTGGTTGAGAACCACTGTTGTAGAATTTAGGTTCCTACAAAAGAAATGAGTCATGAAAATGTTTTGCACCAAAATGGGTTCATGAGCCAACTTGTAAATCTCATCAAAAGAAAAAACAGTTTCGTCGAGTTTAGCACTGTAAATACCCCTGGGAGGAAAGCACATCTGAGTCCAGTTCCTGTTATATCTCCCCTTCCCCAACATGATGAGGGAGAGTCCCCCCAAATCAAAGTCTCTCCACTTCAGCCTGGTGTTCTAAAAAAGACTCAACCCAACAAGAAAAAAAAAATTCCCCTTTAGTAGCAGCCAGTTATGTGGTTCAAATAAATTCAGATCACTGGCACTGAGTCGGCTACAGTTGAGCAAGGCTAGACCCTGATGGCAAGACCCACAGGTGGGCCCCTCCAAAGAGGTGGAAGGAGAGGGGTACCCCCATTTGCTTTAACGCTCACAGGCTGAGGACTTCTCCGTGCCCCACCTGGCAGGAGGCAGGGTGGCTGGACTGCAGAATGCAACCACAGAGATGCTAGGGGATGGATGGTATTTTCATCACCAAACTGAGTGCTGACTTGCACAAAAATAGAAGGGAAACTGGCAGCAGTCCATGTTCCATATAAGCTGCTTTGGACACCCTGGCGGCAGGATAAAAGGGACAGAAATAAACCATCTGAGGCCAACCGAGTTTAAGGACCCCCCCGATCACCTGGATGGAAAGAGGAAAGGCCTCCTGGAAAAGCTGTGAAACTTGTAACTGCTGATTTAGAAAGCACAGAGGATCATTTTAGCCTAAACGTAGCACTCAGCAGGCCGGAGAGATAATCTCACAGCAAAACTGCCAGGACTCACTGCACAGCCTTGGCTCAACTCAGGCAAAAAGACAGAGGAGGAGACTGCAGCAAGACGGAAACAGGCTAGACTTAAGGCAGAACTTTCCAACCTAGAAGGCATGAAAACACAGAAACACATTCCAGTGGGAATGTAGCTGAAGGGACTGTCACACAATGGCAAAAGAAAATACTTGTCTTTTAGGGTTCAAGGCAGTATTATTCATAACAGCCCCCAAGTGGACACAATCCAAATGTCCATCAACTGATGAAAGGATTAATAAATAAACCCATGGAGACTAAAAATAGATTAGTGACTGACTAGGACTTGGGAAGAAAAGGGAGTGCCTGCCCATGGGTACAGCATTTCTTCTGGGGTGATTAAAATGTTCTACAATTGATTGGGGGTAACAGCTGCACGACTCTGTACACTGTAAATGGATGAGTTGCATGATATGCAAATTATATCTCAAAATAGCTGTTATTCAAAAACCAAAACAAAACACTAGGACTCCTTTAGTAAGACCCTAATGGAGAGGAGTGACTGAGCTCCCACCCTCCAGTAGACCAAGAAATCACTGAAGGAACAGTGGACAGAAATCTAGAGGCCAGACTTGTGGTCCCACCCTGCCACTCCCTGTGTGTCCTTGGGCAAGTCGCTTGCCCTCTCTGAGACTCAGTGGCATTCCCCTGCACTTAGACCTCACCAGCCCTGCAGGGTGGCCACCTTGCTGACCTCACCTCCAACTCCATCCCCTTGCCCACCATGGTCTGGCCGCACTGGCCTCCCAATGGTTTTGTAAACAATTCAAGCTTGCCCGGCCCTGAGGCCTTTGCACCTGCTGTTTCCTGTGCCCAGAACACTGTTCCCCAGATCTTTTCCTTGCTGGCTCCTTCCCATACTTCCCATGAGAATGTCACCCACCCCTCAGACCACCTGCTTGGGTCCCCCCACCCATGCCACTGCCCTCTCCCCAGCCCACTGCCCTGATAGTTTTTAGTTCACAGCATGTAAGGCTATCTGAAATCAACTCTACTTGTAGATTTGTTTACTGTCCTTCTCCTCCACTAGAGTATAACATCCACGAGGGTAGGTATTTGCCTCTATCTTGTTTATTGCTCTATCCCCAAAACCTAGGACAGTCTTCTATAAAGAGTAGGTGTTTAATAAACAAATGAATGAGATGTAGCTCCTTCTGGGTGATTCTGAAGCCCTGACACAGCCCCCACAGGGCTGCTACACTGCACAACGTGCAGGGGCCCCACTCGCACTATGACGTTGACTTTGCCCATGGGAGATGTGCACGGAGCAGCCCTGCACCCCTCTCCCCTTAGCTGAGGACAGTTTATCTGAGACCTGCTTGGTGCCCAAGTGTGTAGCAGCCACGCCCCAGGGCTCAGGGAGTCTGCATTTAGTTCCTGGAGGTGGGTAATCAGGTGGGACCAGTGACCTCTCTTTAGCTCCATTCTTTTTAGCAAAACATTCTTTTCAGCTGAAACCAAAGCAGGGTCTGTCTGACATAGCTGGGGTCCTTTGGATCCCAGGAAAAGCGTTTGATGACCTCCTCCCGCCCCGTGTTATCCCGGGGTCAAAACTTCACAAGGGGAGGTGATCGGCGGTCCTCTGAGATGCAGGTCTGACCGATGGAATATGGGGCAGCCCCAAAAGGCTGCAAACAACACCCTGCACCTCCAACTGGCCGCTAAGAGAACAGGCTCCTGAGGTCTCACCCTGTTGGCTCCAATTAAGGTCAGGGTGAGGACCTGCCCAGAATTCTGTGATGACTTGAAGGGTGCCTCTGAGTCTCTCTGGCTCTCAGAATCCTGGCCTGGGAGCATAGAGCAGGCTGGGAAGTGGGAGGGCCTACCCTGACCACACAGATGCCAAGTGTGCAGGGTGAGAGAGGGACAACGTCACCTTTCCTGGGTAGTATTAGGAACAGTGATTGCTTATTGGATGCTGACAAAGCTCCAGCACCATTTCAAAAGCTCTACAGACTTTAGTACATCAAGTCCACCCTGAAAGTCAGAAGGTTTGCTCTGTTGTTGCACCTCTTTGCCAGTGAAGAAACTGAGGCTCTGATGGGCCTGAAGGACCGGACTGAGGTCACCCAAAGGGAAAGAGGAGCAGCTGAGATTTGAACCCAGGACCTGCCGACCCTGTGCCTGCAGGCTCAACCACGGTGCTTCACCTAACTACCTCATCTGTTCTGACTCATGCCACATGCATCTGGGGCTTCTCACAGCCTGCTGAGAGCCAGGGGGCTATAATTATCATTATTCCCATTTTTCCGAAGAGGAACCTGAAGCTCGGCAGGCCCAGGGCCACACTACTGGAAAGCACTGGGATTCACCCCAACATCTGATACCACGAACCCCGGTGCTCTCATGACCAGCTATAAAGACTCGGGACTCCTTCTCGTCAGCCTTGACAGGGTTAAGAGAAGCCTCCCAGTCTGCCCTTGGGGAGCCAGGCCTGGCTCCCACCCTGGCGCAGACCAAGGCCGCCTTGCTGGGGCTGCTGGGTTGGAGGAACCCCGTGGGCTGCCCCTACCATCATCTTCGGAGGCCTGCTCCTGCTCTGTGCTGGCGTAGGTGCGAAGGAACTCGGCGAAGGCCCCATCCCGGGCCAGCAGCTCTTGGTAGGAGCCCATCTCGGAGATTTTGCCACCGCTCATGACAATGATGACGTCCACCTGGGGCAGGTAACTGATGCTGTGCGTGACCAGGATCCGTGTCTGCAGGTAGAGTGGAGACCCAGCCACATCAGCGCACATGTGCAAGAGAGCCCAACCCAACGCGGCGAGGGCTTAAGGGAAGAATCACCGAACACCCTATGTCAGAATGCACGACTCACGGAGGAAGACGGGAACACACACCGAGACATCAGCTTGCACAGACACCTGGGTCAGTGGGTGTATCCAGTCAGCACCCGTGAGCCCAAGGCCTCCTGAGCATCACATGCTGTGCTCAGAGCTGGGAAGCAGCAGGGAGCAGACAGGCAAAGATCCCTGCCTCAGATTCCAGTATCGGGGGAGATAACAAACAAAAGACATGCTGCAATGCATGGTGACTACAGGGTAGGAAAGGGACAGGTGAACTGGGTGGGGAGCTGGAGGGAGGGGTGAGATTTCAACCAGGGTGCTGAGGGAAGGCTATTTCTGAATAAAACCTGGAGGCCCAGAGGGAGGGAGGGAAATTTCACCGATATGTGAATGAATGAATGAATGAATGATGCAGCTGCAGAACAACCCCTGCCCCCCCCCAAGAAACACTACAGAATTTGTACGTGTACCTGTGTTTTATCTAAGCAGCTGTGAAGTCTAGGAGGGCATTCATCAAACTTAACAGTAGTTACTCTAGAACAGGGGTCAGTAAAATTTTTCTGGAAAAAGCTAGAGAATAAATATTTTAGGTTTCATGGACTGTGTGGTTTCTGAGGCAAGTACTCAACTCTGCCACTGTGCCTTGAAAGCAGTCAGAGAGGAAAGGTAAATTAATGGGTGTGGCTGTCCCCCAATAAACCTTAATTCATGGGCATGGGTATTTAATATTGTGTTCATTTGTCACACAATATTATTATTCTTCTGATGTTTTTTCAACCACACAGAAACTAAAAACTATTATTAGCTCATGGGCCAAACACAAACAGGCAGTGGCTGGATTTGGCCAAGGGGCAGGAGTTTGCTGACTCCAGTTCTAGAGAAATAAACATTGTTACAGGATATAATGCTTAAAAGAAATAAATAAATAGCGCATGCAGGAAGCACTTCCTGTCATGTTAAGGTGTTGTAGCTGTTCTCCTGCCCCAAATCTCAGTCACTGGAGGTCTTGGGTGGGGTTTCCCTCTGCGAAGCCACCCCCACTATTTCACTGCGAGAGAAGCCCACTTTGGCCAGGTAGGGGGCAATGAACTCAAGTCAGTGCTGAGGACATTCCCCTGTAAAGATGCTAGCACTAAGTATGTCTTAGGAAAGAAGCATTAGGGGTTTGTTTCTAAAGGCCAATTAAAAATAAATGAACAAGCTGACTGTACACCATGGATGACTGGTATGTAAATACATCTCAATAAAATGGAATTTAATTATTAAAAAAACCTAAATGAACAGAAGGCTGGGCAAGAAAGACTATGGAAGGGAACACATCCCAACTTAACCTGGGAGTGAGACGGTGGTGCCCTCAGCCCCTGCAGCGGGTACCTTGTTCTTCAGCATCCCCTTGGGGCCGACCACATGCTCAAATAAGTGTCTTCCCACGTGAGCGTCCACCGCCGACAGCGGGTCATCAAGCAGGTAGATGTCGGCGTTGCAGTACACGGCCCGGGCCAGGCTCACGCGCTGCTTCTGGCCCCCAGACAGGTTCACGCCCTGGGGAGAAGCACAGCCAAAGGGTGGGTCTCCTGGGAAGCCTCAAGACTCGGGAAATGCCTCTGAGCCCATCCAGTGGGCGCCAGGCTGGGGTCCTGCCACACGCTCATGGGGTCAGGTCCCGGCTCCCGCTTCTACAGCACGGGGCTAAACCTTGCAGAGCCTTTGCTGCCTCCTCTGTAAAACGGGTGCATGAGAGAACCTGAGCCCCCAGCTGGCTGCTGAGCAGGGAGCCGGGCACCCGGCAGACGCCCAGTGAAGAGGGGCTGCTGGCTCGAGGGAAGGCTCCTGAACTTCGGGTCTGACCGAAGGCCCGGCGGCTGTGGACATCATCATCTCTGCTGCTGCTGCTTGTTAGCACCTAATGCTGGTTTTGAGAGATTCCTCTGGGTCTGTCACCCACAGGTGATGCCACCTATCACTGTGGCCGGCTACACCCTGTGGGGGCTGAAATCTGGCCTGCACCCCACTCGCCCAGGTGCCGTTTTCTAATTCGCACCAGAGCTCTGTGGGAACAGCAAAAGGCCTGACCCTCCCCACCCCACCCCCTGCCAGAGAACCCGGGTGTTGTTTCCATATGTGACTGGGACATCAGAGGGGACAGCCACTGGGTTAACTGCCCAGCCCCTCTCCTGAGGACCACCCATCCTGCTCACACATGCCAAGGGCAGACCCTGGCCTAAGCTAATCAAAGCATGCTCTCCCCACCTCTTGATTTTGGGATAGAGACTCTAAGTGGCAAAAAAAAATGATGAAGGACAAAGATGTGCAGAAAAGCAGAGAGGAAACATGGAGGAGGTGCTGGAGCTGTCCTGGCCCCTCCCTGAGCCCCCCAAGCCCCACTACGTTCCAGCCCTTGGATTCCACACAGTGCATTTGCAGCCTTAAACTCAGCTCTCATTTTCTGCTTACACGAGCTCAGGTCCCTTTGCAAACCCAAAGGGTCTTGATGATCTTTTTTTTTTTTCCCTTTCTTTTCAAGGGACTGAAGATTTACCTCGGACAAAACAAACTATTTACTAAATAAGAAAGCTGGTGGAGCCACAGGCTTATAACTAAAACCAGAGATAGGTGAGCTCTCTGCTCTTGTCTGCTTGGAAGAATTCAGGTATGGCCAGGGAACACGCCTGCACACCCTGAGTGGACACGAGACAACCAGCAGCGGAGGGGACAGTAGAATAAGTCAGCAGGCAGAAAGCCACGGAAGCGCAGTCCAGGCTGAAAGAAGGGAATTTCAAAGGCCAGGAGGTGAAGGGGCTTGGGGTTCTTAAGGAGTGGCAAGAAGGCCCGAGGAGCTGCGGCACGGAAGTGGGGGCTGGCAGGCAGCACAGAGAATGGCCCTCCTTAGAAGTGACAATATGCAGCAGGCAAGATTTTGGTAATGGATGGAGGTGATGGTAGCACAACTTTGTAAATGTAATTAATACCACTAACTTGAACACTTGAAAATGCTTAAAATGGAAAATCTTATGTTTATATTTATATATCTAAAACCACACACCAAAACAAAAAACAAAAATTAAAATGTAAGCAGGTAAGGACCTGGACCCAAGAAGAGTCAAGCCCCACACTTCAAGGCTGTATGGCCCCAGGCGAGTTACAGAGCCTCTCTGTGTCTCCATTTTCTCACTGTTAAATCGGGACAGCAGTGAATCCATCTCATGGGCTTGCTGTGAGGATAAAATGGGCTAATACACATAAATTACTTATCATAGGGCCTGGAAACACAGTAAAAGCCTGGTAAGTGTCATCTATTATGTTACTGTATGTGTGTCATCATCATTGTCATTAAAGGGACTGTGGACATTTGAATCACTGGCCCCAAGTCTTCACTGTTTCTCCCTGCTTATGCCCTTGGTTAGGTGACTGCAAAGTCAAAGGTACTTCAAAGGAGAATGTGCTTCCTGGTCCCTTGCCTTTGGGCTCAGCCAAATGACTTGCTTAATAGGTGGAAGGGACAGTGTGTCTTAAGGGACAGCATGTTTTTGTTACTCTCTTGGACTCCTGACACCACGAGAAGAGCATCCCCTTGGGTCCACTGTCCCCTCAGCCAAGGTCCCAGCAAAAACCCATGTGGGGCAGACCTGGCCACACCTGCAGCCTAGAGCCAAGCTCAGGTGATTTGCAGGTGGAGGAGAGCCACCCAGCTGAGCCCAACCTGGGTCAGCCTACTGCAGCACTCACAGACCCACTGGTATGAGAGTAAGTATTTGCTGCTAAAAGCCACTGAGAGGTTTCTGTGTGTGTCATTTGTTACGCAGCAAGAGCTGACTGATACAGAGGCCAGTGCTGAAGCTGCACTGACCTTCTCGCCAATCTCTGTCTGGTCCCCACTGGGCAGGATTTCCAAGTCTGGGAGGAGGGCACAGGCCTCGATCACGGCTTTGTAATACCGCTCCTGCAGCCGGTGTCCAAAAAGGATGTTTTCTCGGAGAGAATCATTCTGGATCCAGGCCTGCTGGGGGACGTAGGCCACTGAGCCCTATGTGGCAAACAGAGAAGAGGGCAAAAGAGACAGACAGATCTGAGTAACAAGACAGCAGTCAACTCACCCACCTGCCAGGAAGGCCCTGCTTCTCAAGACACTTTCATCACACCTATTGTCTCAATAGGGCACTTCCTCTGGAACAAGAGGGAAATCAAGCCACAAAGTCTACAGATGCCAGAAATGGATCAGAATTCACATGAGGTCTAATGCTCACTCCAATTTCAGGGCTTAAAAAGTGAAATCCACATTGATGGGATTATGTTGTAATTAATAAGTCTCTGCTGAATGCCTACAGCAGTAAACAAAACCTGTGCCTCCACAGAGCGGAGGTCCTTGGGGTAATTCAATTATTTGACTACTACGATGCTAAGAAAGAAAAACACGAGTTCTTTTAAAAAGGGAGACCAAGTTTGGAACATCATGGAAGGATTCCTTGAGGAAATTTCCTTTATGAAATTTAAGCAAGGACTTCTATATCAAAAAAGGTCCTTTTGTTTTTATTTTCATGTAATGGATGTTGTCAAGAAAGGTATGAAAATAAGGGCTAGGGTAATGGAATTTGTTTCATATATTCTTTAGTAACAAAAATGTTAAAATTGTCCGCTCCAATCCAGATGGCTGAGTGAGACACTTCGGGGCTCTACCCCTCACAGAAACTTTGAACAATCAGCGAGAACCAGCAGAAACATCTTTTCAAAGACCCAGAAAATGGTTAAAGGACTGTAGTAACAGGGCAAGAGTCAAATCAAGAGAAAAGCTTCTTAAAAGCGGTCTGTTCTCGTGGAGCCCTGTCTGGCCCCTGCCCCTCAGGCTCCCGGGGACTTTGGTTTCCAGAGGGAGCACAGTAACCCTCAGGCACATACTGGGAGCAATTATATGTCTGGCCCTACCTGTCTGGTGGTGGCTTGAGGGACTCACCAACGCAGAGCTTGCCCTGCATGTGGAAGGCGGCTCACAGACTCCCACAGAAGCTGTGGGAAAGCCTCAAGTCGTGCTGCCTGGGCCCGGGGCTGGCTGTGGGACACACAGTGCAGTGCCCGGGGCTGTGAGGAAACGGTTTCCTAGGGAAGAGGGGACACTCATATCTCTGTAAGGGGGAAGGTCCCAGGGCCACATGTGCACACCCAAGGCAAGATGCATGTGCAGAAAGGACCAGGGAGGACACTCTGCTTTCTCCTGGAGCTGTTCTCCAAACCCAGTATACGGATAGGGTGATCCCGAAAGTCAGTCTGCAAGCACTGGGAAAGGTGCTTTCATTTCTTCCCTTCTTCTTCTTTTCTTTTTGTTAGCTCCTGACATTCAAGGAAAGCAGGAAAGCTCTGTCATGTAACACTAGCAGGATACAAGCTTCAGGAACAAGATCTCAGAATCTAAATTCCAGCAACAACACCTTAAAATATCAAAATGTCCAGATTTCAACAAAATATTATAAAACCCACAAGGAAACAAGAAGTGATGGTCCAGGCAAAGAAGATTAAACCATTAGAAACTATCAATGAGGAGGATCATCCCTGAGACATACGAAAGACTTTAAAAAACTGTCCTAAATGTGCAAAAAGCTAAAGGAAAACATGGACAAAAATCAGAAAACAACTAATGAACACAAAGAGAAAATCAACAGAGAGATGAAAATGATGAAAAGGAACCAGAGTTGAAGACCACAGTACAGAAATTTAAAACCCCCTAGAGGGATTCCACAGCGGACTGGAGACAGCAGAAGAAAGAACCAGTGGACTTGAACATAAGACAGTTGAAATCATCCATGTGAGGAGAAGAAGGAAGAAAGAATGAAGAGAAGTAAGCAGAGCCAGAGGAAGCTGTGGGACACCATCAAGCGTGCCAACTCATGCATTGTGGGAAGCCCCAGAAGGAGACAAGAGAATGGGGCCAAGAGACTATTCAAAGAAATAATGGCTGCAAACTTGCCAAACTTAACAAAAGACACGAATATACACATCCAAGATGCTGAACGCACTCCTAACAGGATAAACCCAAATAGACTCATGCCACGGCATATTATAATCAAGCTGTTGAATGCCAAAAATAAAGAAAAAGTTCTGAATGTGACAAGAGAAGCAGCATGTCATAAACCAGGGAGCCTCAACTAGATTAAGTGCCCATTTGTCACTGGAAACCACCGAGTCAAGAAGGCTTCAAGGATAACCTATTTAAAGTGTTAAAAGCAAAAAACTGCCAACCAAGAATTCAGTATCCAGCAAAAGTGTCTTTCAAAAATGAGAAATAAAGTGAGACACTCCTAGATAAAGAAAAGCTGAGGGACTTTGCCACCACTAATGCAGTCCTACCAGAGATACTGAGAGCTCTGCAAGTTGAAAGGAAATGACAAGAGACGATAGATTGAAGCTACATGAAAAAATAAAGATCTCTAGTAAGTGAAATAAAAGGAGTAAATATAAATGCCTGTACTACTGCCTTTTTAGTTTGTACCTCCACTTTTTACTTCCTACAGGATCTAAGAAAATACATTAAAATGTAATGAGAAATCATTGGTTTTACACTTATAATGTATAAACATGTAATTTGTGATAAGAACTACAAAAAGGTTAGGGGATAGAGGGTTACAGGAGCATAGTTTGTTCATATTATTGAAATTTAGTTGGTATCAAAGCAAAAAAGATTGTTACAGAAATATGATGTTCAATTTAATCCCCATGCTAACTATAAAGAAAATATCAGAGAATATGCAAACTCAGAGACAGAAAGTAAAGTACAGGCTGCCAGTGGCAGGGGTTAAGGGCAATGAGAAGTGAATGCATAATGGATGTGGGCTTTCTGATTGGGGAGATGGGAAACTTTTAGAAATGGAAGGTGGTGAAGCTACAGCAACATACTAAATGTGACTAATCTCACTCAACAGTATGCTTGGGAGGGTTTCACACTGCAAGATCTATGCTGTATGGATGTTCTC
>PVKY010010409.1:0-12654 GCA_004027775.1 Bradypus variegatus
TGTGATACATCCACACAATGGGAAATTATTCAACTGTAAAAAGAAGTGAAACACTGGTACCTGCTACAAGGTGGATGAACCTGAAAGCCTTCATGTGCATGAAATAATTAAGCCAGACACAAAAGGACAAATATTGGTTTATCTTATATGAAATACTCAGGATAAGCAAATTCATGGAAACAGAAGCAGAATAGTAGTTATCAGGGGTGAGTGGAGGGGAGAAGGGGGAGTTATTGCTAAATGAGTTATGAGTTTTGGTTTGGGATGATAAAAATAGTTTGGAAATAGAGGTGAAAGTTATACAGTATGGTCAATGTATTTAATATCAAAGAGTTGTCCACTGAAAATGGTTAAAATTATTTTTATATTACATACATTTTGCCACAATTAAAAATAAATAATTAAAAAAAAAAACAATAGGTAAGAGTGAAAAACAGAATTCCTTTGGTTAAAATGAAGAAAGAGGGTTGAGAACTCACAAAACTTCTCCCTTACCTCTTCTCCATCAGGAGAACCTTAGACAAACCAACACAATTTGAAAACCACTGATCTATGCCAATCCTCTTATTTTGAAAATAAAGAAATTGAGACTCGTGGAGGTTTCAAGAAGTTGCCCAAGGTAGCAAATAAGTCTCCGAGGTACAGATTAGAAGCCAGGACTTTCTACTCTCAGTTCTGTTCTCTTTCCACAACTCCAGGCTCTTTCAGTGACTGGGAACTGAGACACAGGGGTGGAAATTACTGATATTAAAAGTAAGCAGAGTAAGATGCTTCAGGACTTTGTTCTTCCACAGAAACTTTACACTATTACCCAGAACTGACAGAAACACCTTTCTCAAAGCTCCAGAAAAAGGTTGAAGGATGGTGGCAACAAGCAGATGCCAAATCAAGAAACAGGCTTCTTCAAAGTGGGAGGAACTTGTGGCCCCCCAACTGGCCTCACCCCCACCCATCACGTGCTCAGTGCGGATCCCTGGTCCCGGTTCCCGAGGGAGCAGAGTAACCGTATGCACATCCTGAGAGCATGTGTGCCCAGCCCAGTCTGTCTGGTGGTGGCCTGAGGTGCTCACCCATCCCAGAACCTGCCCAGCACGTAGGAGAGAAGTCTCTGTGGACACTGTAGGAAAGCAGTCAAGGGGCTGCCTGGGCAAGAGACTGCTGGCTGTAGGGCAGATGGTGCAGTGCCAGGACCATGGGAAACTAGGGAAGAGGGGGCGCTTGGACCTGTGTAAACGGGGGGACTTCCCAGGGCCACATGCGCATGACCAAGACAAGACACATGAGCAGAAAGGATCAGGGAGTTCCCCTTGCTTTGGTCTGGAGCTCTTCTCTAAACTCATCGTATGGATAAGCTCCGAGGGAGAGCACTGGCACAGGTCAATGTGCAAAGATTGGGAAAGACATTTTCTTTTTTGCTTTTTGTTTGTTTGTTAGCATTCAGGAAAAGTTCTGCTGTAACACTAGATGGATACAAGCTTAAGGAACAGATGCCTCAGTATTCCAGTGATACCATCTTAAAATATCAAAGTGTCAACAAAAGATAACAAAGCATACAAAGAAACAGGACATGATGTCCCAGGAAAAGGAGAAAATTAAAGCATGAGAAACCATCAATGAAGAGGACCAAACCTGGGACATGCCAGACAGACTTTTAAAAAATGGTCCCAACTATGCTCAAAATGATAAAGGAAAACATGGAAAAAGAACTAAAGGAAATCAGGAAAACGAAAGATGAACACAAAGAGATATCGATATAGAGATGAAGTTATGAAAAGGGACCAACAGCTGAAGAGCATAGTGGCAGAAATTAAAAACTCCCTAGAGGAGTTCAACAGCCACCTGGATCTGGCAGAAGAAAAGCATCAGTGACCTTGAAGATAACACAACTGAGATCATTCTCAGCAGAAAGAAGAAAGAATGAAGAAAACTGGACAAAGCCTGAGGATCCTGTGAGATACCATCAAGCATCCTAGTACATGCACTGTGGGAGTCCCAGAAGGAAAGAGAGGGAGGAAGGGGCAGAGAGAATATTCAAAGAAATAATGGCTGAAACTTCCCAAATTTAACGAAAGCCATGAATACACAAGTCCAAGATGCTCAATGAATTCCAAACAGGAAAAACCCAAATAGACTCAAATCGTGCCATTTTCTAATCAGACTGTTGAATACCAAAGATAGAGAATTCTGAAAGGTACATGGAAAAAGCAACGTGTCACACACAAGGGAGCCTTAATAAGATTACGTGCCTGTTTTTCATTGGAACCATGGGGGCAAGAAGGACATGGGATGACATATTTAAAGTGCTGAAAGCAAACAATTGCCCAACCAAGAATTCTATATCTGGCAAAACTGTCTTCAAAAATGAGGGAGAGATTAAGACATTCCCAAATAAACAAAAGCTGAGGGACTTAGTCACCACTAGACTGGCCCTATAGGAGATGCTAATGAGACTTCTGCAGGTTGAAAGGAAAGAATAATTAGGGTAAATATAAATGCCAGTCCTATTGTTATTTTTGTTTTGTAACTCCACTTCGTATTTTCTACAAAATCTAAAAGGCAAATGCACAAAATGTAAATGATAAATGTGCTCCTGGACTCACAGTGTACAAACATGCAATTTGTGACAAGAACTACATAGAAGTGGGGGGATGGAGGGGTATAGGAACATAGTTTGTGGATATCATTGAAGTTAAGTTGGTATCTAAGCAAACCAGAATGTTACAGATTTAGGATGTTAAATTTCCCCAACATAACTACAAAGAAAATATCAGAGAATATACAAGCTCACAGAGACAGAAATTAGACTGCAGGTGGCAGAGAGCAGGACAGTAGAGGGTATGGGGAGTTAATGTGCAGTGGGTGTGGGGTTTCTGTTCGGGCAGATGGGGAAGTTTTAGTAATGGAAGGTGGTGAGGGTCCTGTATCAGTGCAAATATGAGTAACCCCCCTGATGGTGTGTTTGGGAGGGGTGAGATGGGAAAGTTTATGTTGTATGCATGTGTTCCCACAATGAGCAACTAAAGAGACAATGACAATTAAATCCAGTATGTGATCCCAGATAGGCTCTAATAAGGGAGAAGAAGAGGCCCAAAAGGACAATTCTGGGACACATGAAAAATGTAAAATGACTAGAGACTGTAAGCTTTACATCGCAGTTAAATTTCTTGAACTTCATAACTGCACTTAAGGTGATTACGTAAGTGAATATCCTTGTCTTTAGGAAATGTATACGGGAGTATTAAGTGTTCGAGGAGCATGAAGTATACAAGGAACATGAAGTATACAATCTCCATTCAGGTGTTCAGAAATGGATTGATAAATGGAAACAGACAGACAGACAGATAGAGGGACTGACAGACTGCTGAACTGATAGACTGCTGAATTGACAGAATGATAGGACAAATGTGACAAAATGTTAAAATTGGTGGATGTGGTGGAACGTGTTGGAGTTCTCTGTATGGGGCTTGTATTTTTTTTGTGACTGTCCTGTAATTTGAAAGATTTTCAAAATTAAAAGTAAAAAAAAAAAGTGG
Organism: Bradypus variegatus; assembly: GCA_004027775.1. NCBI lineage: Eukaryota > Metazoa > Chordata > Mammalia > Pilosa > Bradypodidae > Bradypus > Bradypus variegatus. The sequence goes on from PVKY010010409.1 coordinate 3,534, forward strand.
GGCACCTGCTAAGTGAGAAGTGGGGAGGTGGAGGGACAAGGAGCATCTGGAATGAACTAGGTGGCAGACACCCAAGCCAGTCCTGTGCTTACCTTGTTCTAGCCCTTGAAGAAGGGAGCAGCTGAGCTGCACCTATGGTGTCTCGAGCATGTGAAGCCAGTTTGACAGGCTCCTCAGGTGGTGCCACTGGAAAAAAAAGAAAACAAAAAGAAGTATCATTCGCTTAAAGAACCTGGAGTCACGATGAAAAGGACTGCAAATTCCCCCACCCAGCCACCTCCCAGACCTTTCTACAAAGAAGGGCCTGTTTGGAAGAAGGCAGCTGGTTCTATATACAGGTCCTAAAGTTATCCCTTGAAAAGCTGAAGGGGGGTAGGTGGCACAATTGCAAACTGGAAGTCAGCTCTAAATGCCAGTGGGTGCCAAATGAAGAGCCCAACCCAACCTGAACCAACCCCACCCCATGGAAATGCAGGAAGAACCATGGTGATTGCACAGCCTAGATCCAGAGGTTGGAATACACAGACTTGCGCTTTGTGGGTTCTCCCAGGCCATGGGGAAGTTGTTGGAGGTGGGGGTGGAGAGAACGTGGGCACCGAAGCCTCACCATCCCTGGTGAGCTCTGCAAGACCCTGAAGCCCTGCTTCTCAATACAGCAGACATGGGCACACAGAACAAGGGACTAGGACCCTGAATATACAAAGAACTCTTACAGCTCAACAATAAAAGGAGAAATAACCCAATTTTTAAATGGGCAAAAGATTTTAATCAACATTTCTCCAAAGAAATGGCCAATAAGTAAATGAGAAGATGCTCCACATCATTAATCATTAGGGGAATGCAAATCAAAACCACAATGAGATGCTACTTCACACCCACCAGTATGACCAAAATCAAGACAGACAATAACAAGTGCTGACAAGGATGTGGAAAAACTGGAACCCTCATACATTGCTGATGGGAATGTAAAATGGTTCACCCACTTTGAAAAACAGTTTGGCAGTTCCTCAGAAAGTTAAACATAGTTACCACATGACCCAGCAATTCCATTCCTTGAGAACCGAAAACATACGTCCACACAAAAACTTATACACCGATGTTAATGGCAGCATTATTCATAATAGCACAAAAGTGGAAACAACCCAAATGTCTGTCAACTGATGAATAGATAAACAAGCTGAGGTACATCCATACAGCGGAATATTCAGCCATAAAAAGGAAGAAGCACTCATACATGCTACTACCTGGATGAACCTTGAAAACATTATGCTAAGTGAAAGAAGCCAGACATGAAAGATCACATGTTGTATCATTTCATTTTATATTAATAGGCAGATCCATAGAGAGAAAATAGATGATGTTTGCCAAGGGCTGGGGAAAGGGGAAATGCGGAGTGGCTGCTAATGATGTGGCGTTTATTTTTGGAGTAATGAAAATGTTCTGGTAGTGATGGTCGCACAACTCTGTGGATACACTAACAATCACTGAATTGTTCACTTTAAAGGAGTGAATTTTATGGTATGTGAATTACATCACAATTAAAAAAAGAAAGAGCAAGCCTAAACCAGGGGATTCTAGGGAAGGGGAACTTACTGTCATCCCCCAAGAGGTCACCGAGGACATCATCAATGGAGCCTGGAACAGAAAAGGAAGTGTCATGGATTCAGGAGAAAAGGAGATTCTCACCCCAGAGCCTCAGCGCTCCCAGATGTTGGGGCTTTAGACTTAGCTTTCCCTTTAGAGGCCACAAGATGTTTTCTAACTCGCTGGTAACAAGTCACAGTGCATTGTTGAAGGACCACAGGGTAGAAATTGAAAGTAACTTTCTCAAAGGATGGCAGTGAAGAGTTTCAAGATTTTTGGTGGAACCTGCACCGTGCCTGTCACACCCTTGAGCCCCTGGCCGACAAAACCGGCTCCAAACTCTGAACAGTGCCATATGGTTTTGTGGAAAAAGCATCCAGGGTTTTCAGGGCTCACAATGGCTCTTTTCACATCAATAGCCGCCCGGATTCTGAAAGCCCCCAGGCCTGTTGAATGTACAACTCCTTGGCAGACTGAATTAGTTCTGGCTTCCATCTGAAGTGCCTTTATCACTCTTAACCTCAACCATATACTTCTGGATATAGACCCCAAGGATTTTTTTCCAAAGTCCCATGCTTATTTATTCCTGAATTACTCTGAGGGCCAACAGGCAGCAAAACGAATTGTCTCCTAGGAAGCCCATGGCTTGCAAAGGAAATATGGGAAACACAACGAAACTCACCAACAACGTTCAGACACAAGAATGTCTAAACTATTTCTTGACTTAAGGGTGATGTTCTCTCTCCACTCACCTTTCTGTCCTTTCTTGGTTTTTGCTGCCTAAAACAAATCACATTAATGAAATCAAATAGCGAACGAGTGCTCAAACTGAGGAAATACAGGGCTGGGCATGCAGACTGAATTGTTTTGCCTTCCACCAAATCATCAGAGAAAAAGGCACAAACGGCATTTAGAGACAGAAGTCCTTTATGCTTTCCTAGAGTTTCCATGAATGGACTCATTCAGAGCAGGGACACGGCAACCCCCCTCCATCCCGTTCCACCCCAAAACCGCAAGCTAGACATTCAGAGGCTCAGAAGAAACCCTTGCTTGTGCTTAATAAGAAGTTTTATATCAATGCTACCCCACATCACTCTCCTTCCGGAACCACATCCTGGTCCTTGTCACTCCGCCCCTAACCTACTGGGTGGCATAAGGATCTCAGGGTGTGGGGGTTCATTTCCATCCACCCCACTCGGCATTCTCCTACCATTTCAAGGCTCTGGGGCTGCTGGTAGCTCCTTCACAGCACTATCCAGCCTGTTTGAATTCTGCCCACATCTGGATCATCCTCACCTAAGAAAAAAATTAAAGTGGCTGCTTAAAAATGATGTAGCTTTAACAGTGCTTGAATCCAAGGTCGATCAAGGCTTCTCTGAGTTCACCCACTCCAGAGGTCAAAATCTGTTCCATAAATTAAACGTTCCTTATGTGGGTGGCAATGCAGAGGATTTGGGAAATGGCAGGTTCCCATTTCAGAAAGGAGGTAGGTGTCTGCGACCACTGCTAACATCCTTCCCAGGCAGTACTCATGAGTACTTTCTAGCAGCATCCAACACAAAGAGGATGTGAGCTCTGATCACTCCTTGACACGATTCTCACTGATCGTGTAAATGGTTCCCTTCACACTAGCTGTAAATCTGACAAACCCCATTAATACCGAACAGTTTTCCTCAGAATGATCCCTACCATCGCCCTCCCTTCTTTACTAAAACCGACCTGCGGCACGCTGTGGAGGGAAGGAGTCGGAAGGGGCCGTCTCTAGTTCTGGGGTGTTGGTCTGTCCTGTTATTAGAACGCAAAGTTTACCTGGGGTTCCTATTAGAGCTATCTGAATGTGCTTCTCTTTCTCTTTAATGGTAACTTTCACGACCTACAAGTTCAAAACGCGATTTGTCTCATCTCCTATCCAAAAGGGATTCTACCGCAGCTTGGAGAGCGCGGGAATTTTCTATAAGAGGTTTGCAAAGGCCAAAAGGCCACGCAGTAACATCACGCCATCTCATCTACTCAGGGAACTTGACTCCAGGCATTTTTCAAATCCCGAGGCCGCCCCTCGGCAAGGGCCGTTCCCAGAGTCGGCCCCACTGCCCGAGCCCGCGTACCTCGCCGCGCCACCCCTCCACGCGTCCAGCCCATCTCGACCCCCGAGTGCAGCCTATATGCTCCCAGTCCCCGAAATCCCCCGGGTTATGCGCCATCCTCTTCGGAGGCACAGCCCCTGGGGCCCGTCCCAGCCATGGCCGCAGAGCCGGCACCATTCGAGCCCAGCCGGGTCAGGCCTTCGGCTTCCAAGCCGAGCGGACAACCACACTCAGTCGCCAGCCTCCCGTAGAAGGCGAGGCGCGAGGCATCCTGGGAGTGGTAGTCCGCGGTCTGCTCACCTGCAGAGGCCAAGGGAGAGGGGGCGCCGAGGCGAACTACATTCCCCAAGGTGCCCCACAGGGGCGGTTAGTCAGGGCCGGGCCTCTGTTCTTGGTTCCAGGCGTTGCCTAGTTGTCTCAACGCCACTTGAGGGAGAGGGACTGCTAGGCTCAAAGGTTCTGGCTTCCGGGACTGGTCTCAAAGACGGAACACTTAAAAGCCCCTCCAACATTCTCCGGAGAGCTGAAGGGCACAGCGAGGAATATTAATATCGAGATGTTCTCTTTTGTTGCTCAGATGTGCCCTCTCTAAACCTACTCGGCAGGTAAATTCTCACTGACCCTCCCGCCCCCCAACGTGGGACGTAACTGCTGGGGATGAGCCTGGACCCCGCATCGGCGTCGTGGGATTGAAAAAGACTTCTTGACCAAAAGGCCCTAAGCAAAATGAAACAAAGTTTCAGTGGCTGAGAGATTTCAAATGGAGTGGAGAGATCATTCTGCAGGGTATTCTTAAGTGCTATGTAAAATCCCTTTGTAGTTTTTAGCATATAGGAATAGCTAGCAGGAGAAATACCTGAAACTTTTGAACTGCAACCCAGTAGCCTTGATTCTTGAAGAGGACTGTTTAACTATGTATCTTACACAGTGTGACTGACTGTAAAAAACTTGTGGCTCACACTCCCTTTATCCAGTGTACAGACAGATGAGTAGAAAACTGAGGACAAAAATTAATTGAAAAATAGGGTGGGATGAGATGTTTCAGATGTTCTTTTTTATTTCAATTTTTATTCCAAGTTTTTTTTTTGAGTAACAAAAATGTTCAAAAGTTGACAGTGATGAAGCACAACTATACGATGGTACTGTAAAAACTGATTGTACACAGCGTGTATGGTATGTGAATATACTTCAATAAAGCTGAATTAAAAAAAAATATTGACAGGTTCCTGTTTGAATGTATAACTATACCCAAAAGCGGCTGTGACCTTCCTGTTCAATTACAAAATGAAGCCAGAATGAAACCCAACACCCTCCACCAATAAAAAGACACATACACTTTTTCAGGGGTATGCTAATTACAAAATTTATTAATAGTTATTCAGTTTCACAGAGGAAAGAGAGATCAGTGGTTGGCTTACCGCTCCACTGGCCAAGAAGTGTTGGTGGGCCATTGCTGTCTGACCATGATTCATGTGCTCTGGCCCCATGCTTGGAAAACCCACCCCCACCCCCACTCCCCACCCCCTGCCCTGGGACATGTCAAGCCAGGTTTGGGTAACAACACATGCTAAATGCATCTTGTTCAAGTAAGAACCAAATTGAAGCCACAACAGTAAAAGGAGTAAAGGCTGCAAAGTAATTATACACTACAAATCATTTCATTGAATCCATAGCAGTTGGAAATAAGATGGTGTTTACAAAATAGTCAAAAGTGAGCATTAGGTGGAAGATCACACATTTGCTATCTAAAAATACTCAATTTATGAAACAGTTAACAGTATTGTAACAACTTTTTATTTTGGTTCAGGATTCTTAAATGACTCCCAATTTTCCATGATCTTTCCAAGACAATCAATGACCTATGAAAGGCCAAAACAAAACCATCCTTAGAAGCCAGGACTTGCAGATCTGCAACAGCCAAAGTCTGGCAATGCTAAAAGTTCCTTACAGGTGTCTGTTTATCACAGGCCATGGGAATAGGTACTGAAAAACTTTTAAAGTCTGGACAGCTAAAAGTGAAACCCCACTATCAATATTTTAAAAAGAAAAGTTACTTCAAATAGGCATTTACAGTGTGACTTGGTCTAATACTCCAAGAATGGAGTAGTAAATATTTAATTAGCTGAGATAATCTCCCTGCATTATTTCATGAAAATGATCAAAACCTTTACCTGAGTTAGGAGAATCAACAAAAGACTCTTAGTCTCAGATAAAATAATTTCCTGTTTCTGCTACTCTTTCCAGATGCCAGTAGCTGCTACTGCTTGAAGACAACCTATAACCCCAGGCATATCCTCCACATATATAAACAGATTAGTAGGTGTTCCAGATCCTCTGCCTCTATCTTGCTTCTTTCAGACTGATGGAAAGAACTCAGGAAAGGGGGTGGGGGAGAGTACTTTGAGAAAAACAGCAGTTGTCTAAAGAATTATCAACCCCCAGAGAACTCTAGAATCATGAATTTGTAGATGTGTTATTTCTCCAGCCAAAGCCCTGCACTGAAAAAAAATAAAAATAAAAAATAAAAAGTCCAAGAATTAAGACCTAACATGCTACCGTTAGGAACTATAAAATGTTTCTAGATTTATGTAGTCTGAAATTACAAGCAGTGAGTTTTCAGATAGCATGTGAACATAGTTAATGTTCCAATTTAAGCTAATGTTCTGAAGACAAACTGATACTTAGCAGTGCTATGTTCTGAAGATAAGAACATTAAGGCCCCAAATGCCTTGAGGTCACTAATTTTCAAACACTGAAATACATCTTCAGTATATGTCTAGTACAGCATAATGTAGAACTCCAAACCTCTGAGGAAAAATAATCAGCCTTTATCCATTATAAAGAGCAAAAACATGTCTATTAAATCTCAAATTTTCAATTTTGTACTCTGTTCAGAGGACTTCATAGAAAAACCTCATTACTTCTACTTAGTACTTGTCATCTTTTTGGAGAAGTTGAAATTTATCTTTGTACTTTTTGTGATCAAGGCTCATAAAAAAACCCAACTGAACCAAACTTATCAGTGGCAGGTCTGCTTTTTAGGGAGAGCAAACTGGATCTAGCTTGCAACTAACAAATATGTACTAAGTGAGATGACAGGGCAGCACCCTTTACTGCTCCAACCACATAATTACAGTTGAGCTATAGCTAACTTTTTAAGCAGGTCTCAGCCTTTCCTTTTTTGTTCAGTATTACTTAAACCCAATAAGCCTGTATTTAAAAATTTTTCATAATTTAAACTTACGTTTAATTATGTGGCATGCTCTTTCCCTGTTAATAGTACAAATTAATGAGATTTAACTATCTCTTTATTCTTAGATTACACTGAATAAAGTTCAAGATAAAACATTCCAATCTTAATAAAAACAATATTGAACCTCACACTTGGTTTTTAAATATTAACTCCAGGTGCTGGATTGAAGGTGACTCTCTTGTTTCTGGAACCTCTTCAAACCCGCTAAGTAAGCTTCCAGATCTATGCAGCTGGATTAGGTGGGTTTCATCTTAAACACCCTCAGCTCCTTCCGACAGATATTTATCTGCAAATATGGTACTTAAATGCTACTTTTGCAATAATTTTACAGGTTAGTATTAAACACTTTACTTTCTATTACTTCCCAGAATCTGAACTGATATACCTAAATGAGATTAACAGAGTGCTTTCTACTTCAATCCTAACACAATCATCAATTAGTTCTCCCAGAGGAAAGGTTAAGGCTTGTTCTAACGTACAGTACTTCTGCTGTAACCTAAAGGTCTCATCTCCGGTTGCACTGGGATAGATTTTATGTCAGGTTCTCAGACAGGAGGTTAATATGATACATAGAGAATACATTCCTACTGAATTATACTGTATTAGCCAAGACTGATTCCAGAACAACTGGTTTCAACAGGCAGATGTCAGATATAGTTAACAGATTAAAAAAAAAAAAAAGTGACTTGCATTATTTTACAATGATTTTTAAGAAAAAATTCATTAAGAGGTATACATTCAGCCTTTAGATATAGAATGATTGTGCAAATTAGATTTCAACTGAAAGGACAATTAAGCAATTCAGATCAAGCTCCTGGAAACATACCAGATACAAAGCCAGATATACAATAAAAATACTCTGCAGAACCTCTATTTAATATCCTTAAGCCATAGTTTCATTGATTATATTTTTTTAATCAAAACACAGAACACACAGTTTGTCGAAGGATTTCTGTGCTACTTCTGACAAGAATGCTTCTATTTTTTTAAGGCCAAATATTATACCCTCCAATGGCTTATGCCAAGATGACAGAATATTGGAAATTTGGATTGTTACCCAAATCCACGTAATACGGTCACCAAAGTTATGGCATTGCCATAGCTGAGAGTGCTCCCTATAGTTACTCCAAGGGGGAACTGTTATTTTTCTCCCCCTCCCTCCTTCAGCATCTCTTTCAGGAGCAGGAGACGGAAAAGAAGAAAAGAGAGAAGGAGGGAAGGAGAGAACTGATTGAGAACCCACCAGTTGTCAAAAGTAATATGTAAAGATAACTGCTACCTACTCCTTCTCAAGGAGTTGTAGTGCTTTGGACTGACAATTGAGAGAGCCCTCAAATGGAAGATCAATTCCTAATTGCATGAGACAATGGTCCTGACTTGTACTGAAGAAGTTCTTGTGTTGGAAAATGCCACTATGAATGGTTAGATAGGAGCAATATATTGGCAAATAAAGGCAAGCAGGCAAAAAGTTTTTCTAGCCCAACCTCATCACATGAAGCCTGTGGTTAGTTTCTTTCTTCCAATCCCACTTCTTCAATCCTGCTTTTTAGCCAGGCCCCTGTTAGGAATGGGTAGGACACTAGCAGAAAAGTCTAGGAGAGTTCCATCCCATTTTAAAAGTACTTTTGCTTAAAAACTTACATATCCAATGATTAGCAATTAAAATTGAAATGTACTTAATTACTTGGTAGTTAAATTCTGCTAATTATGAAAAGCTATGGCCTGACTGAGATCAACAACACTACAAATGGAAGTCATCCTGCATTCTTAAAAGCTTTTTCTGAAGGGTTAATGGGTTTCTTTCAGTATTAATTACACTGAAAACACATCCATTTTTCATTTAATCTCTGAAATCTGTTCCTTTTTTTTTTCCATTTATAAAAAGGAAAGGGGTCAACTTATCATCTGCTCTAGAGCTATTTGAATTCGATAAAGATTCCAAGCCAGATTTTTTTGTCCAGTAATGAAGGAAGTCATGCATTTTTCTTCTGAAGCAGATAAAATTTATCATGATTTGACGTTTCACAGCTTGGAATGCAGTGGCTTCAAGTACTTGTGATAAGATTCATGGACCTAAGGAGAAGGAAAAGGGAAGAAATTACCAATAACTAGAGCTTGCAGTTTAAAACAGTATATTTTTAATCAAGAAATTACCTGGTTCATATGTGGATCCTGATTCAAAGAAATTGTTTTTTTTTTT
>PVKY010010410.1:0-12665 GCA_004027775.1 Bradypus variegatus
TTTATAAACTAGAATAATAATGCCCTTAATGTGAGGGTTTGTAATGGTGCTTATTAAGACCAAAGACTTGTCAAATGTATACACCAAGCGGTAATGAAATTTCTGTGACTGGCCCGCACGTTTACTGAGGTCTTGGAAGGACCAGGAAGCAGCCTCAGCAGCCAGAGGATCACCAGTGCATCCTTCATCGTGACCTGTGCAATATGCCAAGACTACCCTCGGTCATTCCTGTCAACAAGGGGTCAATGTCATAAATGTCACAATAAAACAGTCTCTTTTTTTTTTTAGTTTACCCCTTGGCTCTGTGTTGTTGCATGGACTTGGGGTTGGACGGGCTGTTCTAGAGGCTCAAGAATGTCTCCTGGATTTAAATTATCCTGGGCCTGTTAGCCACAGCTTCTAAAGGTGCCAAATGTATAACCACTAGAAGAGTTTAATTTAACATATTTGAGTCAGTCCCCGCCTTATTCACTGCAGATAGCAAAATCTGGTGTCACAGCCTATGAATTACTTCATTAACAGGATGCCCTAACAAGAAATTGAGGTTGTAGCATAATTTCTGAAACATGACCTAATTAATCCTCTGACTTTTAAATCACCATAGACTTAAATACTTTCAAATATCAAGTTTAGTCATTGTCTGAGAGCACATGTATCTCATTATAAAAGATTTATCATGCCCCCTCCCTTCAAATATGTATGCAGTATTGGCAAGCTTACCTCCCTAAACATCTGTTGTTAGTCAATGCTAGTCTAATTACAAAGGGATAATCCCAAATTGAATCCAATTGAATGCTATAACTCTTATTTTGTGAATGTCATAATTTGAAAATGCTGCTTTTGTTTTAAAGGTGATATTGGATACTTAGCCAGTTGAGCCCATCCAGTTGATAGGAAACAATATGAAAATCCCTAAAAGCAGTAAAGCATTTTGTGGCAGTGAAATAAAATTACTTTCATGAAAGGGAAAAAACCCTTCATGACACTGGAGAAAGCTCTCAAAATCTTTGAAGAGCAAGGGGCTGAAGAAGATGGAATAAGTGTGTGGATGAGTCCCAGTGTAACATACACCTCCCTAATTACAGAGCTGCCCACGGAGAGAATGAGTTTCCTTGCAACGAAATGAGCTCTCTGTCTCTGTAGCTAGAAGGGTATCAGTCTAGGTTTAACAGCCACCTTTGGACAGGGATGCTTTCTTTCCCTTAACAAGCTATGAATGTCTTGTGAAGTTTTTTTGTATCTCTTATTTTGCCTTCCACAAACTCTTGCTCATAATAGATGCTCAATAAAGACACGTTGAACAGCCATTTTGGAAGGGGTTTTTTGACCATGGGTAGGAGGTTAGAATATGACTCAAAGATTCCTTTAACTCTGTGCTTATGGTTGGATGGTGGGAGCTTACTGAAAATGTTAGAGGAGAATATATAGCATATGTTAAACAGTAGATTGCATATGGAAAATGTCTTTGATAATTTAACCAGAACTACATTATATTCAATAATGGATTTTCTTTATAACAAACAGCAGAAAACAGAGTTGGCACATAATGGATCCCTTTGATATTTTTAATAGTTTAAGTCTGGATTTTATTTATTCCAGAGCCAACAATTTTGAACAGCATATTTTCCATGTTTCTGACTGTAACAAAACATTTTCCTCGTTGTTCCACTGTAAATATTTCTTGTCAGAACCCTTTTTATTCCTAAGATTTAAACCTGTAACTTCTGTCTATGACCTTTCAACTTCATGTTCAATGGTTGAAGAACTTGGTTTTTAAATCTTTTGGAAGCTTGAAAATAACTTTTCTCTACCTTCCAGCCCATTTCATTTGCCAATAATTATTTTGTGAGTAGAGTTGAAATGAACTTAGCTGGCCTTGTGAAATGTTTAAACTTGCGCAGACAACTACATTTTTGTTCAACAAATAGCACTTTACTCAGCCAAAATTACTTTGAACATTGCCATTCCATACTGTTAAATTTCAGAAATCATGTTTGTAAATGAGCCAAAATAAAGGACAATTGGGTTGACACTATATTGGTTAGTATACTTAAAAGTTATAAACTTAAACTGCTAGAGATTTTTAAATCACAGAGTCTGCTTTGTCCACAGAACATGCTTTATTCTGGTTTTAACTGTAGTTCTTAGAGATCTATTAGAAATGTAATTATTAAATGGTTTAAGGATATTTATCTTTAAATGCTAGAATATTGTTACTGGTAGAAAGATAATTTTTCACAAAGCTGAAGAATGAGGTTTTTACAATTTTAAATAACACTTTATAAAAAGCATGTCAATTCACTTCATTAAACTTTTGAAAACCAATGTGAGCCTAACATTATATAGGAGTTATAAAAGAAAAGGACTGTCACCATTATTCTGAGTTTAGGGCTAGAGAAAAAGAAGGCTGTGGGTTTGGTTTGCATATTTCCATGTGTGAGGACAACTGGCTTCATTTACAGGATTGTGTCTCAAATAAAGGTCTGACATTCTCACAAATGTCTATATAAACATGACGGTTTTACTATGGTATCATGTACATTTGACAGCCACCATACATTTGGCAGGAGCTGGCAAACATCACAAAATCTGTTATTTAAATTGACTGCTAATGAACCCAAAATGTTTTTCTTGGCAAACAAATCATAAACCTCGTTTTAGGACATAAGCTGTTTTGCATCTTTGATCCTAAACCGAACTATGACCTCTAAAAATGGATGTCAGTTCCATTTGTACTGTCAGACAGTGGAAGGTGCATCGTTTTTAGGTAAGTGGGTGTATTTGCTTCTAGCTCCGCCCTCTTCAGTCTGCTACTCTCTAAACATTACTTTTGTTCCACGCAAAAGAGAATTCACTGTTACTTTGGATCCTGTGATTATTCCCATTTCACAAATGAATGCAGCATTTCTGTCTCCATGCTCCCCATTTCCCCTGGCATCTAGCTCAGTGCCTTCTAGAATCTGTAACTCAGGTAGGGACTTTTGGCAGAAAGCAGCTGCTCCATTTAGCAGCAACTGCTCAACTTCCATATCCCGCGTGATGTGTCTTTGCTGCTGTGTTGGGAGTCGCAGAAAGAAGAAGAGGTCTGTGTCATTTTTACCTTAAAATACTCTCTTGGGGAAAATTAAATCTAATCTAAATGATTGAACTTTTTCTTCTCTCCGAGAAATGGAGACATTTCAAATCATACTGGTGATAATCACCCATCCCGTTGATCCTATCAGCCATTGACAGAAGGTCACAGGTCTTGGTAGTTATGTCTAGTTAGTGAGCTCTGGCCTGAGTGTCCCCAGTAGCTCTGCTGCTATGTAGAAGACAAAGCCTATCAGGAAAGATTAATGGCATCTTGATAGCTCAGCATTCCCAAGGCATCACAGGCTACATAAAGTTTGTGTCTGTGTACTTTTGCAACTGCATGAAATTAGCCTGATGTGCCTTTCTGTTTTCTCCTGTCTAGGGCAGTCCCTCAGTCAGACTCCAGGCATCCCATGCCCCAGGCCGTAGTGGCAGCTCTGCCAGGAGGCCTGCTGCTTCCTACGCTTCTGTAGAGTGGCCACAGCAGGCTCTCCTGGTCATTCACAGCAAGCACTGAGCCCGCCTGCCCTGGACCTGGCACCTGTGGGGAAAGTGGCTCTTGACCACGCTCAGCCCCACCCATCCACTCGGGTCTCCCTTGGAAGCCAGGTGCATGGTTCTTAAAGGCTCAGGTGCTCATCCCAAAGTTTTGTCGTCCCATCCATGATTTTCTGTTTACAGACTTTTAACCCTTCTTTGGGTTGCCAAGAAAGTTTGCTGAGCGCTCAGTCCGCTCCTGAGGAGGGCCTCTGGGAAAGCCCTGAACCTGAGTGGCATCTGAGGTACATTTGAGTCTTGGCTCCTCCTTCCTAGTTACTTGGCCCAGAGCAACTGCTTGATGTCTGTGAACCTTGCTTTCTAGCTTAGTAAATTTGGTGTAACCGTACCTTCTCTTTATCATCACTGGATTATTATTATTATACACCGTATTTTTAAAATTCTTAGCACCTATATAGAAATTTACCGTTTAAAAAGAATTTATGAAACATATCCCCTCCGATTCTCAATTACTCTTATATTCCTGGATTATTGTAATTCTCCTTTTCCACTAGTTCAGGTGTCTTGCCAAAGTCTCTCAACCTTAAAGAGGTGGAGCTGAGACTAAAAACAGCTCTCCCATGAACAAAGCATGTATGCTATTCACAGTGCCATGCCAAAAGATGAATGAACAAAATGAAATATATGAAAGCAAAACAGGAAGTGTGAAGTTGCAAATTACATACGTGATTCAAGAGCTAGGTTCCCCTCAGCTTTTTCCACAACAAAAAGATCAATGAGAGAGTGAACTGCACTCCGCTCTGGGCCCCGACCCTCAGTAAAGGCCCATCATGGCATGTGTAACCCCCTACCGCGCTGCGTCATGCTCCCGAAGCTGCCTCCCCTGGGCTAGGCCAGGCTCTGACAACAAGGACTGGGCCTGCCTTACCTTCATAGCTCCATCACCCAGCTAGATGCTGGCATGCAGCAGGCACTGAGTGACTGAGATTGGGGGAAAATAAAAATGCAAGTGGAACTAGGGAAAATCCATGCAGAAGAACAACCCATTTTGTCTGACTCTTCCTCATCTCCTTTCCCTCCTTTTCTTTGTTTTTCTCAAATATTTTTCAAGCCCTGGCCTTGTGCCAGTCCTGCATAATGGGGACAAGAGGACTTAAGCCAGATTCCTAATCTACACCATCTTAAAATGAGGGGGAAACTGATCAACTCTCTCCCAGTTGTATCTTCAGTGCATACACGGCTAGACTTCGCAGGTTCCTGTAGGAAGTAGCAGAAGAAAGGGATCCTCAGTTCCCACAGTCCTAGCAGATGGGAGGGAAGTGCAATTCTACAATAAGTTTACCTTTGACATCGGCAAGGCCCATGTCTAGATCTTTATGAATCACCAAAGTTAGAAATGCCATTTTCAGTGGTGAGTTTGTTTTTAAAATTAGATTCCAAGTTTAAATGAAATCTTACCCTGAAATCCAATATATAAAATGTAGGCAGGGTTGTTTGGGTTCCAACAGCAAGGAGCAGCCTGGAGTCTTATCTACTTACTCCCTCCAAGACAATCTTCATTGAAAAGTATTGAAACATCCTTTAGAGTCTTACTACAAATTTAAGAAAAATGTTACAATTTTTAAATGTGGCTACTTAAAGTAAGCCTGTATGGTTCCCAAATAAGGGAGCTTTAAACATCATGTCAAATAAGGATTTATAAGCACTTTCATAATATTTATATGTGGTAGAAACTGACTAGATGCGCACTATGATAGTTAATTTTATGTGTCACTTTGGCCAAATAATGGTGTCTAGTTGTTTGTGGTGGTATTTTGTAGATGGGATTAGCATCTTTAATCAGTTGCCTTTTTTATGGTATGAATCTCATTTGTTAAAACAGTACTTCTCACCTTTTTCAAAATTGAAGACTGCAAAAAAATAAAAACAATATTTTATCAAGTTGTTAACCTTGTGTGTCCTTGCTCTGTTACCTCCGTGCATAAAACCTCAGCTGGCAAATACCAAATCTATCCCACTGCACTCTACAAAGCAAGCCTGTGAAACTTAATCAAATAAAGCTATTGTACATGACATTTATATTAGAAAAGAGAACTGAATGTAAAAAAGCTCGGCGTGTTGTTCTCTTTAAGCAAAGTTTGCTCCACAGTTGGGGCAACTTCGCTTCAAGGCAAAGCAGCGGATGAATCCAAAGGAAAACAAGATGGTAGCCAAGAAAATGCCCAGAAAGGTGAAGAAGCCCCCCAACACCCCAAATCTGCAGAGTGGGCAGCCTCCTCGAACAACCATGGGATCAACAGGGTACTGTGGACATGGAATGCCTGGGGTGGTGGCTGGGTACCCGTGTGATGAAGTGGGTTGTGGCAGGAATGGCCCTTGGAGCTGTGAGGGCTGCATGTCCATTGCCCTGGGGTGGGGGCGGGGGTGGGGGTGGGGGTGGACAGCGCTCCTGCTGCAGGGGCTTGTGGTCCATGGCCGCAGGCCCAGCTTGGCTCCTGGAGCCCAAGGATGGGCTCCCTCCTGGCAGGTGGCTTACAATCCATTGACTGAAGTGGAGATTACCTTGTGTAGTGTGGGTGGCCTCATCCAATCAGTTGGAGACCTTAAGAGCAAAGAACTGAGGGTTCCAGAAAGAAATCCTGCTTTGAGATGAAGTTCTCTACTGCTAAGTTTGGAGTCGGCCAGCTTCTTCTAAGAAATTTGGACTGAAGGCTTAAATTATCCTGCCCTTTGTAATTTAGACTTGTCAGTCCCCACAATTGTGTGACCAATTTCTTAAAATGAATCTCTTGGTAAGATAGATAGATAGATGACAGATATAGATAGATAGATAGATAGATAGATAGATAGATAGATAGATAGATATCCTGTTGGTTCTGTTTCTCTGGACAATCCTGAGTAATACACTCACCAACTCTCTTTTTTCCTCCTGGGTTCACAAAAAGTCTGTATCTCCTAACCTTCTCTGCAGTTAGGTTGCAGTGGTGCGATAAGATACTAACCAATGTGATGCTGTTAGAAGTGATATATACCATTCCCTGGGGTAGTCAGAAAACCACATATGCAATCATTTACACTCACAGAAATAGACTTTATTGCATTAAGCCACTGATACATGGACATCATTAGTTACGTACTAGTTATATTAGTTATAGCAGCTACCATCATTCACCCTGACTGATAAAAATGAACATATAACCACTTTCTCACTCCAAAGAGTCTATATGGTGGTTCTCATTCTTGGCTGCAATTTAGAGTCACTTAAGAGCTTCAAAAAAATCTTGCTGTCCAGAATCTCTAGAGTTGAGCCCCATCCATTGTCATTTTTAAAAGTTCTCTAGATGATTTCAATTTGCAGCCAAGGTTGAGAACCACTGCTCTAAATCTTTAAGCCCATTGTGAACGCTGGCAGATGAAGAGTGTTTTTTGAAGATCTGCCAGGTAATTCTGATATGCACCCCATCCATTACTGACACTCTTAGTCTACAGGGCATTGTGTTAGTACATAGTAACATTAGCCTTGACATTCCTTACTCTGCATACTGTATCTTTTCAATAGACTTTGGGGTGTGCCATGAGTAGAGAACACCAAGCAGCGCAAGATGTGGATGCTATATGGTACTTGGCTTGCTTGGCTCAACCTGCTAAACCACTGCCTTGCACTAGCCTTGAGGCAAGATTGAAATTCTTGACTCTGCACTGGGTAGTTCTCAGGGAGTCAACATCCGCAATATAAAATCTGTTTGTAGCAAAATGTTGGGGAGAACTCCTAAAAATATCAAAGTCAGAAATATGGTCCAGTTAACTCAGGTTTTCTCATACCACTGGTTAGAGCTGGTAAAATATAAATTAGTTCTTTGGAAGCTTAGGGTTGTCTGGAGTAAAAATAGAAATTCCTTCTGAGGTGATGAGTTTCTGCTAAGTGCGTGCAAGTCACATGGTAGAATAGGGGCAGGACCATGGCCTCTCTGCCCCCAGGCTCAAGTCACCGACCTGGAAATGGTGAATACCGCATGGTGCCGTTTACCAAGAATGAGTGTTGTATCCTGTTACTTAAATTTCAAACTAATATGCCTCCCAAGAAGCTTTCTGATTTGTAAAAACCACAAGAAAAACTGAAGACAAAACAACTACAGAAAAGTGTTATTCTACTGCCAATATGAATGTCAGAAAAAAGAACTTTAAAATATATTTTGAATGGGAACATTCAATTATATTTCTGTATTTTACCTGTGCCTCATGTGTGAGTGACTAATGCTGTCCAATTATAAATGATGGAGAAGATGGGAAATAAAAATTTATTCCAAATAGGTTTAAATGTTATGTTACATTCCATGCATGTAATGAATAGCTTATGTTGAATACTAAGAAAGAGATCCATTTTAATTAAGAAAAAAAAACAATTTCTTCCCATCCCTACTAAATAAATGTTAAATTAAAAATGTGTAAAGAATATCCATTTAAGAGCACCAAATTATTAGCCTGCCTGGAACAGCCACATGGCTCAGTCCAGCCTGCCTTGAAATCTCCTACAGTAGCATTTATGAAATTTCTTTGGGCACAAACATCACTTGTGGATTTTGTTAAGATGCAGATTTTAAGTAGGAAGTTCTGGAGTGGACCTGAGATTCTCATTTCTAACAAACACCCAGGTGATGCTGATGCTCCTCCAATAAAACTTTATGTAGATGGGCATGGGATATATAGAGCAAAGGCATATAGGGAGCAGTGTTGGTGAAAATGTCTATTTATGTATGGAGAGACATCTGTTATTGTAGTCATTGAACCACTAAATTTAAATGGCAATTATTAACTTCTATTTCATACACTGAAACAAAAGAACATTAATTGTGGACCCAAGATTTGCTATTTATTGCATAGTTAATGGAAAATGCTGAACCATTTTAGCTTCTGAGTTCAGATAGAGGGTTTGGCAAAAAAAAAAAAATCTATTTACTCTCTGATCCCTAAACTTGTATAGTTTACAGTGAGAATTCCTATAAACAAAATTATCTCAAGGCATTTAGTTCCTTGGTTCAGTTAAAAATAATTTGAATAGCAAGGGTTATGTGTAGGCATGTTTGTAAATATACAAAGGAGGAAGAAGGGGAAGTATTGATCTGTATTCAGATTTATTCTGCAACCTATGTATGGTGAGAATAGTGCAACAATATCCTCAGCGGTAAAACTTATAACATGGCCACTATTTTGTGATATCAAATAAGGTGACCATAAATATCTGAAAATTAAATACTATTCTGAAACTTAAAAAAAAAATAATAGAGGGGCATATAGGGAAAAAATATACCTGTTGCAAACTAATTACAGCTAGTAGTATTTTAACATTCTTTCATCAACAGTAACAAATGTATTGTACCAATATTATGAGTCAAGAATGGAGGGGAGGTAGTTAGGGGTATGGGAGGATTTGAGTTTCCTTAATTTTTTTTTTTTTTTGGTCTGTATTTCTTTTCTGGAGTAATGAAAATGTTCGAAAAATTGAAAAAAAAATTAATTGTGCTGATGGATGCCCAGCTGTATAATGGTACCGGGGACAACTGATGGTACACTTTGGATCTTTGGATAATTGCATGGTATGTGAACAATCTCAATAAATAAAAAATTAAAAAAAAAACTTTATGTACAAAACAGGCAGCCCACCAGCCCAGAATTTACAGTTTTCTGATTTGAATTCTTTTATTTTGGCATCCCCATAGATTTTGCAGCCAAGAAGATGCTGCTCTTGCCCTGCCCTAGTCCCAGCCCTGAGGGCTGCCTACAGATCACACTTCCAGGGGCGAGATCCTGGTGGACTGGCTATTTGTTTATTGATTCTGATCTATGACTGATTCCCACTCCACTTCAAACTCAGCAGTTACACCCAAGCCTCCCTCCATCCAACACCACCAGTTCTCATCTCACACAAAATGTGTTCAAAGGCCCCAGGTTTCAAGCAGATACTTGAATGTGTGCTAATTATATATGCCATTGTTGAAATTGTAGCTTGCCCCAATGTAAACTTTTCATGTTGGGGAAATATTTTTTATAAAAAAGCTTTACTATAGTTGCAATTGTTAAATTTTCCTGATATGTATGTGTGTGTTTGCACGGGTGTGTGTGTTCTCTTTTAAAATGAAGCCCATACTTTTAAAAATTTTCCTGAATGGGGCATCGTGCAGAAAACTGTTGTTTCTCACTAGTTGGGCATTTGTTCTCTATCTACTAGCATCAGAATACTCTTTGGTGTCACTTTCCATTTCTTAGCTTTTGTTAGAAAAGGTTAAGAACTATATTAATATGCAAAAAGCATGTCAAACACTGTCACACTTAAGGAGCTTCCAATGTCTCTTCATTAATGAAGGGCCAAGTCTGACTTTTTTTTTAAGATAAGCTGAACTGTGTTCGTTTAAGATGACCTATAATCCATCATTCCTTCATTGCTCTAATCTTTTAAATACATCTTCTCCTTTTAAAAACACATTGACACAATTCCCAAAGTCACAGCATACCAATCTGATGAGATGGTTGAGCTTCATCAACGTGATATTTTACACTGGGCAGAAGTGCTTAGTGACATCTTCCAACTTAGGGATTTTAACACATTGCTTGTATGAAATTTCATATTTATAAAAAATATTGAATAAGGTCACCTCCAGCATGGTTCTCTCACCATCTACTTACCAAGAGCTCAGTAATCTGCCCCCTCCCTTTCCTGGCCTCCATTCCATTTCAAACCACAAAAACACTTTTATCCAAATAGACACACCCATTTACTCACATACTGAGAAACAAGCATACACAAAAATAAACTTTTGAAAGAATGGGTCAATGAGAAGCTAAGGGAAGAACAGAACAGTGGGAGATGGTCGTAGGAGGAAGACAATAAAGGGAGGTGTATAATGGGGTGGATGGTGGGTGGCATAAAATGGAATGTCATCAAGGAGGTGGTATAGGTTGTTTGCGTATGTCTTTAGCCAAGTTTTTTTGTGTGTGTTTTTTTTTTGTTGTTTTCATTGTTTTGTTTTTTTTCTTCATAGTAAATATGGATTGAGACCTTTCAACTGCTTTGCACCGTGCTAGGCCTTGGGAAGAATTAAGAAAGGATCTACAACATTGAACAGCTGCTCAAGTAATTTACAATCTAGCGATAAGAGTAACACACACAAAGGCGCAGCACAGGAGCACACACACACACAGATATAGGAAGTGTCTGGTTTCTATAACAGCTTAAGCACTTCAGAAATATTTACTTCCTGCAACTGTCTTGTAAGTTGGGTAATTTTGATCCTTTCTTATCGATGGAAAATCTGAAACCCAGGAAGGTTAAGTAATCTTCCTACCATGACACAGCAAACAAGTAGCAGAGATGGGATTCGGTCCTCAATTTATCTTCGTTTTTGATCAGGGAAAATCTCAGTGTTTTGACCTCATAAAAGTGTATTTCTTGCCCAAAGTCCTCTGCAGATGATCCAGGTTGGCAGGGCTTTCTTGGGAGGTTATTCTCCAAGTGGTAACTCAGGAATACAGGTCCCTTCCATCCTGAAGCTCTACTATTTTCAATATGTTGCATCAAAATAGCTGAAAAGGAAGAAGAGTGAATGACAAATGCACAATAGATTCTGTAGCAACATCTGCCCAGAAGTGATCTATATTATAGATCTATATTACAGATCACTTCAACTTCATTGACCGTGATTAGTTACAAGGCCTTAACAAGATTCAAGGGGGTTCGGAAATGTAGGAACTGGGTAGCTGTGTCCCCAAAACAATTTGACTTAATGGAAGGAGAGCACATACTTTGGGTGGTTGGCTAGCTCTCTCACCACAAACTCCAAAGGCACTAAACCATGTGAGAGGAAGAGGCAAGTATGGGTTGCTAAATTGCAAGTATTGACGGAGTGAGAGATCATAAGGCTAGAGCAAGAAGAAGGGAACCTGAGAAACGTGCTGGAAAGATTGAATGAGGAAGTCATTTCTGCCTGAGAACTAGAGTGAACATACAGAATTAGGAAGATAAGGATGTCCTCAGAGATCATATTATGAGATGTTTGTGAGATATAGCATATGAAATGAAATATGTCACAGGCTAAACCCCCAGGGGAGGGAAGCTTTCTGAAAAAATAAAGTTTTGTAAATGCTTTACAGCTGATAAAGGCTCTGTAGACTTTTCAAAAGATAAACTTCTTGAAATATAAACCCAGAAGCCAGGAACTATGCTCTCCATGTTGTGTTTTACCATATGGTACCCAGAACTTGGCAAATGCTCAAAAAAGATGAATTGTGAGCATGCCATGGACAAGAGTGGGCTTTCAAAAACATGTTGAGAGATGGATATCCTAACGTCTTCAGTTTCATTCTATCTACTGTTGGGCTATTCATTACCTGAAAGGAGTTATAAAGTCCTTGAGTCTTGTAACATTGATCTTTTCCACAAAACTGTTGGTGAGAGGTGTCAGGGAAAGCCTCTGGAAGATGTCAAGCTGGGCTTTTACTCAGAGAGAATCTCCTGAGTAAAGGCACCAAAGTGGGCAAGAACAGAGTGGGTAGTAGTGCTAGCTGGTCAGGAGAATCATTGTGTAAAGGGAGCAGGGTCCTGAAGTTGTGGTTGTGGTGGGGACAGAATAGTTTGAATCTTACCTGTGGGCTGCTTTAGAAATATTAGGACTATTAATCCAGCAGGAGTGTGTAGGATAAGTCCAAGAAGCCAAGAGACTGAGGCAGCAGAACAAGTAGGGAAGCCTCTTAACATCCCTTTTTTATTGCTCATTTACAATGAGTATTAAGTGCACAATGGTGGGGGCTGTGCCTGTCTCACTCATTTGTTGAAAGAATGGGATCCTGCAGGAATCCAGGCAATATGGACTAAAGCAAGGCAGTGGTCTGAGAAGTGGAAGAGCATGGAAGGGTTCAGGAGATGCATGTGAATTAAGAAGTCTTTGTCCCTGCCTTGCTGTAGAGGGACCTTGAAAATGTCACTTCTCTCCTTGTCTCAATTTTTCCACCTTTGCCTAGTTCCATAAAACTGATATATGAACACTGAGTGGATGGGGTTATAAGAGAGATTGTGGAGACTAAAATACAAGGGCATGTGT
>PVKY010010411.1:0-12662 GCA_004027775.1 Bradypus variegatus
TGACTATTTAGGACCGTGTGTTCTAATGGTACCAATTTGGCGACCACAAAGGGCCCTCCGCTGCCTTTAGTGCAGCCCTGATCCGTGACTCATCAGCTGCGGGGCTCCCCTCGACCCCTCAGCTCTGTGCCTAGCAGCTGCCTGGGAATTTTCCCAGGAGGGCAGGGACTGGAGGGTCCCTCGAGGGAAGCTTGCCTTGCACAGACACCAGGCACATCTGGGTGTAGGTGACTGCAATTGAAACTTTCCCTGTGCTGGGTGAGTGTGTGATCTTTTGTTTGTTGTGTCCACTTTGCTTTCTTTTGTCCCAGCCCATTGTGTGAAAAGGCTAACTGAGTTGATCCAGGGATCATGCATGTGGACTCGGTGGGTGTGAGCCCCACAAGCCGTGACCCCGGATTTGTGGTTCTTTTGAATTTGTGCCGTTTGCACAGTTTGCACTTGTGTGGGGAACCAGTTTTATTTGAGGAGCCCCTATTCTGACGTTCTGACTTTGTGATTTCTGTTAGTATTACCCAGCCATGGGAAACTCTCAAAGAATGCTGGTTACATCGCCCTTGGGAAGTATTTTTAATAACTGGTCTAATTTGGAGACTGTCATTTAAAAAAGAATTGTTACTACATTATTGCAACTCTGTGTGGCCACAATGTAAATTAAGTAAAGGGGTCCTTCCAAAAACCTGATATCCCCGGGAGAACACAAGTGGTAACCGATACAACTTAAAAACTAGCAAACGTGCAAATTGTCAAACCAGTGTCAGAGGATATTATCTCTACTGAGGAATCTGATGAAAACGCCGACTCCTTCTCTCTATAGAGATCAGGCAGCTGAGCAGCCTTGCTGCACCATCTACCACCCGGTACCTTCTGTTCTGATGGTGAAGAACCAGTTATTCCTTCTGGTATAGAAGCACATTTAACAGAATTTTACCCCAAAACACTCAAGTACAATTTCCAAATGATAAAATGTAAAAAGCCTCAGTATAATAACTGGGACACATGAATCAAATCCTTCAGATACTATATTAGAAAACTGTACTGTGGGAGAAGCTAAACACTTAAAAGCTATGAATATTTTCAGGAAAGCAAAATGCCCTTCTCAACGTTCTTAAATATAGATAAATTTAACTATCTTGTCCTCTGTGTAAAAAACTAAACAAACAAACAAAAAAAGAATAGGGCTGTAGATTTTACTTCCAGCATAAATAAATCATAAGTAATGTAACAAGGCTTAATACAGTTTTAATCAAATGTATAGTTATCAACATGGTGCAATGGCTAATCTAAGAATAAAATTTTAAAACTATACTAATCTCTCTTCTAAATTTTAGTTTTTGCATAAGTAAAAGGTGTGTTACAAAAGGTGCTCTTACAAAAGACAGCTTAATTAGAACTTTTTTCAGTAAAGTTTTTTGCAGACCTTCAAGTTAAGTATGAATCGCTGGTAACACTGTGAACACCCTCCTTCATTTTTTACTCACCTGTGGCTCAAACATAAAAATAAAATATAACTTAATTGAATGTACCCTAAATCAAGGCTCTATAAATAGTCTATAGCGTAAACAAGAGGGGTCTTCCAATCTCATATCCAACTACACCTGGAAGGGAGAGAAGTCCCCAGGCTTGGTAATGTATTTTGCATTGTAAACTTGTTCCTTTTACCTCAAGTGCTCCTTCAGTGATGTGTAGACTTTGAATTCTTGTCTTGGGCGCTCTTTACTTTAAACTGTTGTCTGCCTCTATACTCTTATTTGAAAGGGAGGTTACTTAATGAAGCCCCAAACTGGCTGGACCACGCTCTGATAAGGCTCAGGCCTTTCCTAATGGAGATCATAGGTTTGAGCTATAAACAGACAAACCCATGACACTGGCACAAAATCCCTTTAACAGCCCTATGTGGCCAGTAAATAAAACTGGTTATAAGAGAACACTCTGCCATGTAATTAACTAAATTGGGAAAACTTCTCCTAGTAACCAGTTAGCTGAAGTCCTCCTAGTGTGTCCCACACCTGCTGAGGAGGCTGCCTTATAATATATTAAAAAGGTGGGCACAATTAGGAGTAGGGGGTTAAAAGGTTGCCATTCTCTTCCTCCGGCGCACCAGCCTACCACGTTTTTGGCTGTGTGGCCTTTCTTGCAAGATCGTAAATAAATTCTTTTCTCCTCAAAAAAAAAAAAAAAAAAAAAAGGTGGGCACAGAGGAGCAGCCATGGGGTGGCAAATGGTAAGAATATCAGGAACCCCCTCAAAATCTCTAATTTAACAACTGTTATGCAAATTGTGAAGCTTATGCCTGGCTTCACCCTTGTTGAGTACCCTACACTAATAAATGTACACAAAAAGCTAATATGCTTTATTACATTTACATGTAATATGTTTTAAGAATTTAACAAAACTGTAAAAACAATACTTTCATGGATTTCAAAATTCATACAAAATTAAATCATTGTGATTTTTGTGGGGGAAAAACGACGTAATATCTACATGTTCCATTAATCCTTGTCAAAAGATTGTTTTTACTGTTTCAAAATACATTGACTAAAGTGCTTTAAATATTTAGCATTATTCTGACAAGTTTGCTTCTAATGGTAAATGTATGGTGTAAGACGTTTGCTTGCAAAAAAATTTCCAAAATCATCTGGTAACTTTTAATATAAAATATTTTAAAAATTGTGTTTTTATTAAAAGGAAAAAAAAGAAAGTACTTTTGTCCAGGAAAGATTTGATGGGTCTCTCTTAAAATTTACTGAAGCCTTAGTCAAACAAATATTTAGTTTTCTCTCTTTAAAAGTAAAAAAGTTTCCTTGGATTAGTAATCTGTTTTTAGTAAGAGGTCATAAACATTTTTTCTGAATAATCAGTGTAAAAGATAGAAAATCTGTGTTTTAATCAAAATAATTTCTTGTACTTTCTGTTAACTTTATCATGTCCCTGGTTTTAGTTGCTTAAGAATATCAAATTCTCTCACTTCTAAAAAAGCGAAGTATTTTCCTTAATGTTAAATACACAAACCAACTAGTTTCAAACCTGACTTAAATTTCGCTTCCCCAAGGTCAAGCCCTAAAAAAAATCTTCTTATACCCAAGAGTTGCAAAGAATTTGTTCTTTTACCCTGGAAAAAATTAAGTGGTAAAAAACATTAAGTTCATTTGATGCTATAAGTTGCATAAGAAATGTTTAGACAATGTTATAAAACTTTAAAAAAAAAACTATAACCTTTTAGTTACTAATCTGCATAATATTAAACAAGATAGTGCTGCTAGTTATGGTTTTAGTTACTTTAGAAATTTTATATGTCACTGTGCCAGTTTGGATGCATTTTGTCCCCCAAAATTCCATTATCTTTGACGCTTCTTATGGGGGCAGATGTATTAGTGTTGCTTAGGTTGGAACCTATTGATCAAGCGTTTCCATGAAGAAGTGACTCAATCAACTGTGGGCAACATTTTGATTGGATAATTTCCATGGAGGTGTTACTCCACCCATTCAGGGTGGGTCTGAATTAAATCACTACATCCACATAAATGAGCTGACAACAGAAGGAACTCAGTGCAGCTGTGAGTGACATTTTGAAGAGGAGCTGCAGCTAAGAGGACAAAATGCCCCAAGAGCAACACTTTGGAGAATGCCATTTCGAAATGTAACCTGGGAGCAAGTGGACACCAGCCACATGCCTTCCAAGCTAACAGGTTTTCCGGATATTAATGGCCATCCTTCAGTGAAGGTCCCCTACTGTTGATGCCTTAGCTTGGTCACTTTTATGGCCTTAAGACTGTAACTTTGTAACCAAATAAACCCGCTTTATAAAAGTCAATCCATTTCTGGTGTTTTACAAAAGGGCAGCATTAGCAAACCAGAACAGTCACAGAAATAGCCCAATTTCCTTGTCAGTTATTTTGTTTTACTCTGATGCTTCTCTAAAAGTACTTGCAGTTAGCTACAAGTCAGAGCTTCATCTTCAACAACAACAAAAAAACCAAAAAAAGAAAAGCGAGGCAAGTATATAAATTATGTTCTACCCATTAACTACTATAACCCTAGTAAAAATGTAAACAAAAAAAATTAGACTTCTGTTTTAACTGAAGTGCTTACATGTTTAAACCAGTCCCTAGTACTGTGCATGGTGTCTCCCCATTGCAGTTACTGGCGAGACCCATTTCTGCAGCCCCTAGAATGACAAAGGTGTCACCCACATCACAGGGACATGCTCCAGAAGCAGATGGGAACGTGCTGTTAATGAAAACACCTTTTACTATGGACACTTCGGCTCAGCTGCCAGAAAAGGCTTGGTCACTTTGGCTCTTCAGCGGACACCTTCTCCAGAGTGGCTCTGTCACATGGTGCTGGGGGGGCACTGTGAGACAGCCCATTGGAACCCTGGAGCCCACCGTCCTGTTTCCCAGAGGACCAACGATGCTGCACCACAACAATTGTACCAAGAACATAACTCCTAGCGCTGTCATTGCCAGCGTGATGTGGCAGAAACCTAAAAACATAATTAACACTCAGGCCTGCCCTATGGGGGGAGAGCATGTCTAGTATTGTAAGCTTAACACCCAATGCAGCTCAGGACAACACTTGTGCATTCATTAGCATTAAGTGCTGCACAAACATACCAGATAAATGTAACAATGTCTCTTCAATATTAAATCACATGGAGGATAATACTGATCATGTTAAAGATTATAGTAAACTGGGCTCATTTTCTGAGTGGTTAATGAATGTACCCGTGAAATGGAGAAGAGCCCTTATTAGCATGGTTTTCATTCTGCTTGCCCTATGCCTGTCCTATCGTTGCCTGTATTGTATCTGTGAGTTTATGTCCAGAGATCTTACGGATTAATATAATAACTTCTTCGCCCTTGCTCAGCAGGAAGCAGTTAAGAAGGGAGACCTCTGACCATTTTCCCTTTTATAAGAAATGCTTCCAAGATGCCACTTCTTAAGAATAAGAAAATGTCACATAAAAGGGGGGAATTTGATAGCTAGAAAAGTAGAAAAAATAGTCAATATAATTCTTTAGATGGCAATTACTTAGTATAGTCTTCGATAGTCAAACATAAAAAAAATAAAAAACTGTTTATTATGATCACTTCACTCAAGCAGCCTTGAGTTATTCCATGCATAAAAAAGCCCTTGTTAAAATAACTTGCTGTTGTTCTAATCTCAGCAACACAAGAACAACAACAAAAACCTTACTCTCTATTCCCAGGAACTTTCTCAGCATTGACTGCAGGAGGACACAAGGGATATTACCATATAATTTGATAACAGTAAATTCTTGAAATACAAGCCTGAATAAGGGGAGGGTTTCAAAATAGCAGGAGACACTGACTGAACAGCTTTCTCTCTTCTATATTTTTTTCCCTTCTGCTTTCTTCTGGATCCTAGCCCAAACTACTCTACTCACTCTGAACTGGTCTTGAAAAGTTTTTTTTTTTTTCCATCTAGTTCATTTTTTAATGCATCTTCAATAAACTCACCTTCTCACCAAAGCAAAGAGACTTGTCTCTCTGTTTGATACAGGATCAGGCAGGCCTGACTATTTAGGACCGTGTTTACTAACAGCAACAATTGTGCCACAAAAGTGCCCTTATGTTGCCTGACGGTGGCGGGCAGGAGGCAGTAGCTGTCCCCCTTCCACCACCCACTGCCAAGAGCAGAACTGAGCTCCGCTGAAAGGTGTCAAGACAAGCTAAAATGACCAGCAAGGGGCGAGCCCCGAGAAGGCATCAACGGCGCCTCTGTTGCCTGTTTCCCCACGGACTGGCACGGCTGGGTGGGGGTGGGGGTGGGGGTGGGAGTGGGGCCCCCCAGGCCCGCTGCTGGTTGGGCCTGAAGAATCAGACCCAGGACTTCTGGCCTCAGCCTCAGCCCCGCAGGACAGAGGTGACCCCTAACCCCACTGTCCAGCGCGGACACGGCCAGCGCCCCCAGCATCCCAGGCGGTCCCTACACGCCCCGGGCCCCCCGCCTGGAGCGCGCCTCTCCTCCAGGCTTCTGCTCGCATATCCCTGTGTTATTTTTCTCCTCCAAGCTTACCGCTTAATAGCCTCGACTGTGCATAAATACCTGTTAACTGTGTCTCTCTCTGAGAATGCAAGCGCGAAGAGAGCAGGCATGGCATGCACTGCTGTGACCCCAGGCCCCACAGGAATGACCTGAAACTTTAGCAGGTGCCTGCACCCTCTGGGGGCCTTGTTAGAACAGGGCGCTCTGGGTCTCGCCCTCAGGGTTTGGGATTCAGGGGGGGTGGGCAGTGCCTGAGGACTTGCCTTCCTAGCAGGTTCCACGGGCTACTGCTGCTGCTCTAAGGACCACATTTTGAGAAACCCAAGGCTAGAAAAATACCTAGCACATAGTAGGAGCTCAAGGAATGTTTGCCAAATGGAGGGAGGGAGGGAGGCTTTATGGTTCCCTTTACCTATTGACAGACATTTGCGGACACACCCAAGAGATGATCCCCGTGTTGACATGCATCCCTTCAGCCCAGCACCTGTTTCCATGGGTGGGAGTGCACAGGGCCTCTCACCCCGGCTGCTGGGAACCCTGGGCTCCACATGGCTGTCACCCCGACGAGTCCCTTTTATGCCATCATCAGAGATCCCCTGAAGGAGCCCTTCCTCTTCTATGTTCAGAGAGGAATGTCACCAGCTGCTCATAATAATGAAAAACAAGAAACATCCTAAATACCCAAGAATAGAGAAATAGTCAAGTAACTGATGGTGCCACCATATGCTGGAATATCATTCAGCCATAAAAATTATGTTTACACAGATTGCTTTAATGGCTGCGGTAAGATGGTTTTTATATAATGCCATAAACAATAAAGCTGGAATAATATCCTGCTTGAAAGCTTGAGCAGGCGAAGGCGTGACCTCCCTCTCCAAGCTCACGCACGCCACCAGCAGCACAGACGCAGGAACCGTTTGCACCCAGTAGCCTGTGCATTCCGTGGGTTTGGTTTCATTTGGGGGGGGCTGTTTGGTTGGATGTATGAGGGACAGCGGAGAGGCAGAGTAATTGTGGGGAGGGGACTGTGTGATGTCTTGTCAGCCTGGCCTCTGGACTGGATTTTGGTTTCTCTATTTAGAAGAAAGGGTACCAATTTTATAATAACCTATTACTAATAGTTAACATTTATTGCACACTAACCAAGTGCAACAGGATTCTGAGGCTAAGCCACAGTGTGTGTGTGTGTGTGTGTGTGTGTGTGTGTGTGTGTGTGTGTGCGCGCGCGCACATGCCCATGTGTGTGGCATCAACTCCATCTTCTACTTCACATAGGAAGTTTAAAAGAAAATACGTCCCCCCAAACAAAGCCCATATTTATAGCCATTATCTCTGGGAGGCAAGATTATGGGTAACTTCTATTGCATTTTTAATAGTTTACTAAATAAACCTCAACTTGCTTATTAAACACTTATTCTCTAAGACTAACATTTCTTCAGAGGGGCCACATGACAAAACAAAAATGGTTAGACTGTGGCTCTGCTACTTACCAGTTGAGCCACCATAAATAGCATCAATTTTCTTGTAACAAGGGGAGTTATTTAAGGACTAAATGAGAAAATAGTTGTATATCAGTTATGAATGGTTTTGGCCACAAGAAATAAAACCTCACTATTATAGTTTAAATATTAAGCAGGTTTACTTTCCTTATATAACTAAGGTATCTTGGAACAGATGACTTTAGCATTGCTTTAGGAGTTCAAAGATTTCTGGGCAAGCATTTTGACTTTTTGGCCCTTTGATTCATGGTCCCAAACTCACTTCTACAGCTCCAGCCAACACAGCCGTGTTCAAGGCAAGCAGGAGAAAGACAAAGAAGAGGGGTGATGATCAGGAAGGCAAACATGTTTTCAAAATCCTGCAGCCAACTTCTACTCCTACCTCGTAGACTAGAATTTGGCCACTGCAGTGGGAAAGTTTTCAAGGAGAATGGCATTAGGTGGATGTTGCATTATCCAATAACCATTTCTTCATCGTAAAAATACCAAACACTGTGTGGAAGGCAAGCTATAAATGCTGGCTATTACTATTATGAGATATTTGTTAAGGGCTATCTTTTCTCTCAAAGTTTTCGGATTGCCATGCTTTAGGAACAACTGTCTCCTTAGTCACTTCCAGAGCAGCTTGTTACCACTGTTTTTTTCCCAGTCATCAACACTTTTGTCTTCGTCTTGCTCCCACTCTAGCTTTCATCAGCTGAGGCCATTTTTGCAAGCTGAGCTCAGCTGCACTGCTAAGCTGGGCAGGTTTGGGCTAAATTTGATAGAGAGCAAATGGCTACTGAGGGCATCCCAAGGAGAGAATCCCCCACCCCTATCACCCAGAGGACAGACAGACCCATGAACAGCAGCCGGGACAGACCGCACAGCTATTAAAGGTGCCCACAGACCCACAATTAGCTTTGTCCTCATCTCACCGTGAGCCCTGGGTCCATCAGCCTATGCCACCCTCTCCTCTCACTGGGACAGTTACTAGAGCCCCCCATCTGCTTCTCTGCCTTCCTCTCATGCGTCTGCCAGAGCAAGTGTCTTAAATTCTAAACCAGACCATGCCACTCTCCACCTTAAAAGCCTTCGAAGATACCCCATGGCAGTACAAATCACATTTTTAGAGAAAGAACCACAGGAGGGGTGGAAACAGCCCTGCAGGGTCCGACCCTGGCTCGCTGACCCCACTTCATCCCATCACTCTCGCTCCCCCACCCCATGCACCTGTCACCTGGGGTCTCTTAGTGGGTGCACAGCCACCTTTATCTTTCAAGAATGGGGATCTAGTTTGTAGACACATTCGTGTAATAAGGTCTAAGATCCTAACTGAGTACATGGGCTTGATTGACATTGCTGACTGACTTTGAGAAGAAAGCAACATTGGAGGAGAGAGTTTGTTT
Organism: Bradypus variegatus; assembly: GCA_004027775.1. Classification (NCBI taxonomy): domain Eukaryota; kingdom Metazoa; phylum Chordata; class Mammalia; order Pilosa; family Bradypodidae; genus Bradypus; species Bradypus variegatus. The sequence goes on from PVKY010010411.1 coordinate 8,900, forward strand.
GGCACCATATCTGGAAGACATGTGTGGGTCCTGAGCACGATGGCGCCAGCAGCTGCCCGCGGGCTCTGCACTGCCAGGCACCGCGCTGTGACGTTTCTAAGCGATTCATCAGTCTCCGCAGCAGGGCCTGATGCTGATTAAGTAGGAGAGGCAGGGGACGGGTGAAAGATGCACTCATGCCTTCTCCTTGGCACCTTCTTTTCTCTAGACGCCAGGAAGGTAAGCATCTGCCTGCACAGGTGACGCCAACACTGCTCCTCAGCCAAGAGAGGAATGATCGACAGATTGAAGACCTTTTCAGGGACCAGTCTCTTTCTCTGCTCTACTCATGATTCAAAAAGCAATTTAAAGAGGGATAAATACGGGAAGCTTTTTAAATGACGTTTACCTGGGAAAGGGTGCATGGCATCCAGTGGAGCTGTTAAAAAAGCCCTGACAGTGACCCTGAGAGCAGAGAGGAGCAGTTGGCAGAGCCTCTGTGACTTCCTTGCAGCCAGGAAGTCTCCGTCACCTGCCCTTTCCCATCCCCCGGGGGTTTACCAGCCTGGAGGGGATCCACTACCAAGGCAGACAGCAAAAGTGCTCTTCAGATATAAAGCCATCTGTTTATTCATTTATACAGCCATTCAGCAACCTTCTGTTGAGCATCTATGGGAACACAGCAGCAACCCAAGTAAACATAACCTCTGCCTTCATGCAGCTTAATTCTTACAGGGAGAAGAGAGAGGGGGAAATGGGCAATTATAACACTTTAATTCCCCAAATAAAGGTGCACAAGGAATACAGAGGGGAAAGAGAGGGAGAAGGGGAGAGAGGGAGATGGACAGAAAGAGAGAGAGGGACAGAGAGAGAGAGAGACAGAGAGAGAGAGGGACAGAGAGAGAGAGGGACAGAGAGAGAGAGGGACAGAGGGAAGCTCAAGTGGGCACATCCCTTGGGTAAGACAAGCTCAGCAATCCCCTAGAAGGTCCCACAGGCCGAGGGGAATCTGACAGGCATCAGTCAAATCCTCTGCCTTTGATAAGGAGCATCATTCCATGCGAGGGACGTGGCTCCCAGGCCCTTTGCAGAAGATTAAACCAAGGGTCTCCCATATACTCCACCTTGAGAATTGTGAGTTTTCAGTGAGTTTGTGTCTTACTTCTCCAATTACCCTGCAAACCAGAGACCACTTTTAGAAGACTGTTTACTCTGTTGCTTTGGTTGGTTCCTGATATGCAGATCATGTTTAATAGATGCCTGCTAATTGGTTTACTTTTCAGAAGGTTCGCAGGGCAGTGGTTCTTAACCCAGACATATGACACACTGGCAGGGCAAATAATACATTTCTAGTAAGGTAGCATTCAGTGGGCCCTAGGAAGAGGTAAGCTAGAGCCAGAAGGAAAAAAACATAAACGAAAGTATCATATCTAGCACAACTATCCTTCACAAGAGAGAAATTAAGACATTCTTAATTAAAAAAAAAACATTAAAAAAAGACATAAAAAAAATCAAAAGAGAGGGAGGTATTAAACCTCCCAACTTTAAAACATTTTGTAAAGCCACATTGGTCAAAACAGTGTACTGGCATAAAGCTGGACATATCAATCAATGGAATAAAATTCAGAGCTCAGAAATAGACTGACATATATGGTCAAGTGATTTTGACAAGGCTCCCAAGCCCACTCAACTGCAGTAGAATTCAATAAATGGTGCTGGCAGAACTGGATATCAATATCCAAAAGAATGAAGGAGGACTCCTACCTTACACTTTATACAAAAATTAACTTAAAGCTCATGGAACTTGCTCCAGGATAGACCATATTCTGGGGTATAAAACAAGCCTCAATATATTTTAAAAGATTGAAATTATTCAAAGCACATTCTCTGATCACAATGGAATACAACTAGAAGTTAATAACCATCAAAGATCTAGAACATTTACAAATATCTCCCAAACAATCAGTGGGTTAAAGATGAAATTGCTATATATATAAAGATGAATGAAAATGAGAATACAACATACCAAAACTTATGGAATGCAGAGACAGCAGTATTGAGGGGGAAATTTATAGCTCTATATGCATACATTAAAAAAGAAAGAGCTAAAATCAAAGTTCTAAAGGAACAACTGAAGAAACTAGAAAATGAACAGCAAACTAATCCTAAGCAAGTAGAAGAAAAGAAATAACAAGGATTAAAGGAGAAATAATAGGGGGAAAAAAATAAAACCAAAAGCTGATTCTTCAAGAAGAGCAACAATATTGACAAGCCCTTAGCTGGACTGACAAAATAAAAAAAGAGAAGACCCAAATAAACAAAATAATAAATGAAAGAAGGGACATTACTGTGGATCCCAAAGAAATCAGACAATCGTAAGAGGATACTAAGCACAACTGTATTCCAACAAAGTAGATAATTTAGAAGAAATGGATAATTTCCTGGAAATGCGTAAACAACATAGACTGACCAGAGAAAAATCAGAAACCTCAAAAAACCAGTCACAAACCAAGAGATCCAATCAGTCATCCAAAAGCTTCCCCCTAATGAGAGCCCAGGGCTAGATGGCTTCACAGGGGAATTCTACCAAACTTTCCAAAAAGAACTGACGCTGACACCAATCTTACACACTTTCAAAAAACTGAAGAAAATGGAACACTATCTAACTCATTTTATGAAGCCCAACATCAAAACCAGGTAAAGATGCAACAAGAAAGGAAAACTACAGGCCAATATCCCTCATGAATATAGACACAAAAATTCTCAACAAAATACTTGCAAATCGAATCCAAAGACACATTAAAAAAATCATATACCAAGACCAAATGGGATTCATTCCAGGCATGCAAGGATGGTTCAACATAAGAAAATCAATGTATTACAACACATTAACAAATCAAAAGGGAAAAATCAAATGATCATCTCAATAGATGCTGAAAAAGCATTCGACAAAATCCAGCATCCTTTTTTGATAAAACACTTCAAAAGGTAGGAGGAATTGAAGGAAACTTCCTCAATATGATAAAGGGCATATATGAAAAACCACAGCCAGCATGGCGAGAGACTGAAAGCCTTCCGTCTAAGATCAGGAATGAGACAGGAATGCCTGCTATCACCACTGTTATTCAACATTGTGCTAGAAGTTCTAGCCAAAGGAATCCGGCAAGACAAAGAAATAAAAGGCAACCAAATTGGAAAGGAAGAAGTAAAACTGTCATTATTTACAGATGATATGATCTTATATATGGAAAACCTGGAGAAATCAACAGCATAGCTACTTGAGCTGATAAATTTAGTAGTGTAGCAGGATACAAGATTAATGCACATAAGACAGTAATGTTCCTATACAATAAAAATGACCTCACTGAGGAGACACTCAAGAAAAAGATTCCATTCTCAATAGCAACTAAAAAAATCAAGTACCTTGGAATAAACTTAACAAAAGTTGTAAAAGACCTTTATATAGAAAATTACATAACTTTATTAAAAGAAATAGAAGGGGACCTAACAAAATGGAAAAAATATTCTTTGTTCATGGGTAGGAAGGCTAAATGTCATTATGTTGTCGATACTACCCAAACTCATCCACAGATTCAATGCAATTCCAATCAAATTCCAACAATCTACTTTGGAGACTTGGAAAAGCTAGTTATCAAATTTACTTGGAAGGGAACAAATACCTTGAATTGCTAAAAACATCCTAAAAAAGAAATATGAAGTGGGAGGTCTTACACTTCCAGACTTTGAAGCTTACTATAAATCCACACTAGTCAAAACAGCATAG
>PVKY010010412.1:0-12656 GCA_004027775.1 Bradypus variegatus
TCACATTCATAATATCACAGTACTCTCATTACCTTCCACTACTAAAACTTTCCCATCTCCCCAAACAGAAAGCCTATACTCATTATGCATTAACTCCTCATTCCCCTTGCCCTGCACCTGGCAACCTGTACTCTAATTTCTGTCTCTATGAGCTTGCATATTCTCTGATACTTTCTTTGTATTTACCATGGGGCTTAAGTTTAACATCCTAAATCTATAACCTCATTTGCTTTGAGACCAGTTTAATTTCAATGGTATATAAAAACTAGGTTCCTATACCCCCCTCCCCCTACTTTTATGTAGCTTTTGTCACAAATTACGTGATTATACATTATGAGTCCAACACCACCAACTTAGCATTGCATATTACACATTTGCCTTTTAGATCCTGTAGGAAGTAAAAAGTGGAGTTACAAACTAAAATACAATAGTACTGGCATTTATAATAATCCATGTCCTTATCCTTACTGGAAATCTTTATTTCTTTGTATGTGTTTGATCTATTGCCCAACTTTCAACCTGCAGAACGCTCTTTAGCATCTTTTGTACGGCTTATCTAGTGGTAATGAACTTCCTTAGCTTTTGTTTATCTGTGAATGTCTTAATCTTTCTCTCATTTTTCAGTTTTACCACACATAGAATTCTTGGTTAGCAAATGCTTTTGGCACTTTAAAATGACATCCCACTGTCTTCTTGCCTCCATGGTTTCTGATAAGAAATTGGCCCTAAATCTTTTTGAGTCTCCCTTGTTCATCTATTTAAAAAAAGTCTTTGCTATGTCCCAGGTCTGGTTCTCCTTTTTGGTGGTTTCTAATGCTTTAACTTGTCCTTTGCCTGGGCCATTACTTCCTGTTTCTTTGTATTTTTTGTGACCTTCTTTTGCATCTTGGACATTTTGGTATTTTAATGTGTTATTGCTGGAATTTAGATTCTGAGGTGTGTGTTCCTTAAGCTCATATCCAGGTAGTAGTATGGTGGAGCTTTTCCTTGGTTGCCAGGTGCTATCAAAATAAAAAGGAGGAAAAAGGAAAACATCTTTTCCAATCTTTGCATATTTACCTGTGCAACACTCCTTTTAGGGGTTACCCATTCAGTGAGTTTAGCGACTAGCTCCAGGCCAAAGTGTACAGTCTCCTTGCTTTCTGCACATGCCTTTTGTCTTGGGCCTGCACATGTGGCCCTAGGAATCCCCCCACTTAAACAGTTCTGGATACCTATGGTCCTGAGCACTGCACTGTATATCCTACAACCAGAAATCCTTTGCTTCAGGCAGCATGACTTGACTGCTCTCCTACAGCATTCTCTAGGAATGCTGAGCTGCCTTCTACACATAGGGCAAGTTGTGGGACACTGAGTCCCTCAAGCCACCACCAGACAGATTGGGCCAGACATACATGCTCCCAGAATTTGCATGATGGTTACTGTGCTCCCTCAGGAACTAGGACCAAGGATATGCACTGGGAACGTGGACTGGCTCCTCACTGAGCCGGTGAGTGGTGGGGGAGGGACCAGCCAGCGAGCCACAAGATCCTACCGCTTTTAAGTAGCCTTTTTCTTGATCTGTTGCTTTCCTGTTACTGCAGTCCTTTAACTGTTTTCTGGAGCTTTGAGAAGGAGGTTTCTGCTGGTTCTTGCTAGTTGTTCAAAGCTTCTGTGAGAGATGGAGAAGTCCTGAAGAATCTTGCTCTGCTGTCTTGAACAGGGTAGGCCTTCCCCTCATCCCCCCCCCCAAAAAAAAAGCCCTTTTAAGGGCTCACCTGATTAGGTCAGGCCCATCAAAGGTAATCTCCCTTTCTTAAAGTCAATTGTGCCTTATAACAGAATCAAAGGCGTAGTATTTCACATCATATTCATAGGTCCCTTCCACACTTAAGGGCTGAAGATTACACAAGGACATGGATCACATATTTATATTTTTAACAAGTTGGTTTTGGAAATCTTAGACACAGATAAAGTAGAATAGTGTAATGAATTCTACATACTTTACTTATCATCCAGCTCAACAAATATGAACATTTTTTCCATTCAATGATAAATGTTTTTAGGCAGAATGCCTTTTTTTTTTTTGATGTTTAAAAGTGATCAAAACAGGTGTCAGATTTACTTTTAGCATTTTTGGTAGCTGATCACCTAAAAACTACTGGCCTTAGTATTTGTTATATTGTTTTCATCAGGTTTATCAGTACCTGCAGCTATTACCAGCTGAGCCATTTGGTCTTTGTTGAATTTGTCCAGAGACTTCGGTGAATAGTGGTTGCTACATCCAATCAGACACCAGGTCCAGTATTCTGAAATATATAAAGGGGCCTTTGAATATGAGGGAGTATTTCCCTCCTGAATTACTTGACAAGTGTCTGCCTGTGTATGCAGCATGTTGGAATATCATTTACAAAAGTCCTTAATGCACTGAGTTCATGATACCTCACCAGTTAAAAGAATTGAAACAATCTGTGGGACAAATGGATATAGTGAACATAGAATCAGGGAAGAGAGAATTGAAAGTGATTCTTGCAGGAAAGGTCCTGTTTAAGTCTGAAGCAACCTCCAACAAACAGAAGCTAGAGTTGAGAGGCGTATTAGTTAACTGAAAGTGGTGTTTTCTGTATTCATGGAAAGGAAAGCTCCAGGGGCTTCGTAGGAGGACTTTGTACCCTGGCTAACCTGTAAGGTTTGCAATAAGGACACCATTCAGCCTATCTGAGTTTGTGGTGGACTTAAGGAAACTAGCAGATGAATGACCTCTAGTTTTCTTAACAACACAAGAGTTTGTGTGTTTCTGAGCTGCCACCAGAGGCAGATAAATGTTGCGGAGAAACCAGAGACAGGAGTAGAACACAAGCCTTTCTCTCTTCGGAGAGGTAGTTCAGTTGTGTCTGAGGGATAGCAGCAATCTTCTGAGGGAATCATAGAGACCAGAGTAGTGAATCTGGGGGCACAATAAATGCCTAGCTTTATGTCACACTGATTTTCCTTGAAAACTGATGAAATGGAACTTGATTGATTTGAAGCTAAGGAAACATTTACAGAACATACACATACCAAATCATTGTGCCAGAGCTCTAAGTGAATTCCCTGAAAGCCTAAGTTTGTATTTTCATATACTGGAGGTTTTGTTTTAACTAAAATTTGAAAAGAAATAGAAGTTTAATGTAGGAAATTGAGAAGCTATTTACAACAGCAACTCCTCACCTCTACCTCCCAGCCTCCTTCCCTTCCTTTCCTCCATAATACTCCATAATACCTTACCATCTCATATACTGGATATTTTACACTATAGTGTCCCCTCAAGAAAATAGATTGGGGGGGGAGGTGTTTTGTTTACTGCTGTATCCTGAAATAGGTAAAGGTGCCAAATACATCTATAATTCCACCACGCGGATTATGGCCAGTTAATATTTGTGTTTTCTTCACTTTTTAGGGGCGAGGGATCAATCTACTTACACACTTGGGTCTTCCTTTTTAAAATGTTTAAAAGCACTTTTATTGGCTGTACAGTATCCTCTTCTGTGGAAGACGGGGAAGGACTTGCCCTGACTCGCTCCAATACCTTACCTACCACACCTCGAAATGGCCATGCGAGGCTTGCTACAAGTCCCACTACTCCTTCCCTTTCCTGAGCCCCTCTCCAAGCAGCAACGTCATCACGCCGGATCGTAGATGCCTAGGGCCGTAGCGTTTTACGAAGCGTCTGACGTCACGGCGTAAGCCTAGCAACAGCGCAGGCTCCCGGCCGAATCCGTTATGGCCGCTGCCACCCAGGGGAGGATGAGAGGGGTCGCGCAAGCGAAGCTGCTGCCGGGGCAGGGTATCCAGATCCCTGCGGGGCTGGCGCAGCCGCTGGTGCTAGCGCTCCTGCTTGCGTCCGCCACGCTGTCCAGTGGTAAAGGGGGAGCGGCGGCAGGGCGGGCGCCAGGCGGCGGAGAGGGGAGGGCCCGGACGCGGGCCGCGAGACAGTCAGGGCCGGGGAGAGGGCACTTCCTTGTGCTCTGAGCACATTGCGATGTCTAGGTGGCGCGGCGTCTCTACAGGCAGGAGAAGGGAAAGAAGGGTGTCTGAAGTGTCTAAAGCAGAAGGCTCAGAAGTGGGATTGGGAGATGCAGGAACATGGAGCAGAGTGTGTAGATGGGCGGGGAAGGGGGAGTGGTGTTGGTGTCTTGAGGAGTCTGAATAAAGGGTTACTACAAGGAATGGCGGTGGTGGGGTCTCCAAAGTTCCGAGGAGGCGGGAAGATAGGAGGATCTTGAAGATGGGGTCAAGGAGACCAGGGCTGAGGAGATGGGTCGGGGAGGATGTTGTCTAGAGAGAGTCCCGAGGTGGGGGACTCATGGGTCTAGTGGAGCCAAGTGACTGGAGTTTTCCAGAAGGGAAGATGTCTGTGGTCAAGACCAAGGTGGGCAGGGGCAGTGATCTGATGGAATATTTCAGAGAGCGAAAGTGAAAGGGAAAGAGCCATCTGTTGGTGCATTTCAGAGGTCTGGGACGTTCTGATGCTTGGTAAAGAGCCAGAATACTGGGACGATGAGCTCCCTAGGGACTTGGGTGAAGGAGAGGAGTTCGGGGACAAGGGAATTTCTTTGTAAACATGGTCCTCCTTGTCCTGGGTTAGCCATGACAACCCTGCCTCATTTTTAGGGATCGCTAGGATTTGATATAGGATTTCTTTTCTTGGAAATGGTTACATTATGAATCAACGTATTGAAGGGCTTGAGACTTAGTGGGGACAAATCAATTAATAAGAATTTGAAATGATTAAGCAATGTCTTTTTTAGTCTGGTTTTTCTTTCAGGCCAAGACACAGTCCTAATCTCTGGGTTTCTAGATGAAAAAAAAAAAACAAAAAATAAAACAGTGTGAAGTGGACTGTTAGCTCTTATTTGCAAGGGCTGTCAAAGCCATACATTGCTCTACTACAGTGCTGGGGGCATATACTTATGTTTCCCCAGCAGCTCTGAGGGGATGGCTACCGGAGCACCCTCCCAGGTGCTATTGTGAATAAAGCTGCTATTTTATTACTCATCTGCCCATACACTGGTAAATTATTCATGTACAGATTTTTGTGTGAACCTAAGTTTTTATTTTTCTGGGATAAATGCCCAAGAGTGTAATTGCTGGATCATGTAGTAGTTGCATGTTTAGTTTTAAAGAAACTGCCAAACTGTTTTATAGAGTAACTGTCACAGTTTACATTCCCACCAGTAACCTGTGAGCGATCTGGTTTTTCTGAATCCTCAGCAACATTTGGTGTTGTCTCTGTTTTTTTTACTTTACCATTCTGGTAGGTGTGTAGTGATACTTCATTGTGGTTTTAATTTGCATTTCCCTGAGAGTGAATGATACTGAACATCTTTTCATGTACTTATTTGTCATCTGTTTATCTCTACAGTGAAATCTCTCTTCATATCTTTTGCTCCTGTTCTTGGTGGATTGTTTGCTTTTCTACTGTTGTTTTGAGAGTTCTTTATATGTTCTAGATACCAGTCCTTTGTTGGATATAGGGTTTGCAAATACTTTTTCCTAACCTGTAGCTTGTTTATCATCCTCTTATGAGGGTCTTTTGCAGAACAAAGTTTTTAATTTTTGATGAAGTCCAATTTATTAATTTTTCCTTTTAGGTATTCTGATTCTGTTGTCAAGTCTAAGAACTCTTTGCCTAGTCCTAGATGCCAAAAATTTCTCTTACGTTTTCTTTTCTCTAAGTTTTATAGTTTTACCTTTAAATATGTGATCCATTTTTAGTTATTTATTTATTTATATATAAGGGGTGACTTAGATCAAGGTTCATTTAGCTGGTTAATATGGTAGTTTATATTTTTTGAATTTTGAAGCAGCCTTGCATCTCTGGAATAAACTCCAGTTGATCATGGTGTATAATTAATTTTTTGTGTTGCTGATTTCTATTTGCTAATATTTAAAAAATATTTTTATTTTTTAACTTTTAGTCGTAAATATTTGTTTTTTATCATTTTTTTCTGTTTTATATTTTGTGAATATTTTGCTAAGGATTTTTTCATCTATGTTTGTGAGAGGTATTGGTCTGTGATTTTCTTTTGTTGTAGTATCTTTGGATTTGGTATCAAGATGATACTAGTTTTGTAAAATGAATTGTGATGTGTCCCTCCTATTCTCTGGTATTCTGTATTCAGTCTTTGGTAGAATTTTCCAGTGAAATCTTCTATACCAGCAATTTTTTTGAGAGAGTTTTTTTTTTTTTTAATGCGATTTTATTGCGATATTTTCACACACAAATATAATCCAGCCAAAGTATACAATCTTTGGCTCACAGTATCATCATATAGTTGTGCATTCATCACCACAGTCAGTTTTGGACATTTTCATTACTCCAAAATAAATTAAAAAATTAAAAAGAACACCCAAAACATCCCATACCCCTCATCCCCCCCATTATGTGTATATATATATATTTGTCTTTATTTTACTACTCATCTGCTGGGTAAAGGGAGTGTCAGTCACAAGGTTTTCACAATCACACAGTCACATGATAAAAGCTATATAATTATACAATCATGATTAAGAATCAAGTCTACTGGATTACCATTCAACAAATTAGCTGTTCTAATACACTAGAAACTAAAAAGGAATATCTGTATGGTGTAAAAGAATAACCTCCAGAATGAATTAAATCTCAGTTCTATTTGAAATCTCTTAGCCACTGAAATGATTTTGTTTCATTTCTTTTCCCCCTTTTGGTCAAGAAGGCATTCTCAATCCCATGATGCCAGGGCTAGGCTCATCAGAGGGTAAATTTTAAAAATAATTCATTTCTTAAATAGTTATAGGGTTATTCACATGATGCCTTTCATTTTGGGTGAGTTGTGGTAGTTTGTGGTTTTCAAGGGATTGGTCCATTTCATCTAATTTGTCAAATTTATGTGTTTGGAATTGTTGTAGTATTCCCTAATTCTCTTTGATGCCTACAGGATCTGTAGTGATAGCCCCTATTTCATTTCTGATCTTGATAATTTGTGTCTTCTCTTTTTTTCTTTGTCAGTCTTGGTAAAGATTTGTTGATTTTATTGATCTTTAGAAAGATCCAGCTCTTTGTTTTATTAAATTTCTCTGTTTTTCTATTTCCAATTTCATTGATTTCTTCTCTTTTTTTTTTTATTGTTTCTTTGCTTTGGGTTTATGTTGTTCTTTTTCTAGATTCTTGAGGTGGAACTTAGGTGACCGATTTGAGACTTTTTAAACGTATGTATTTAGTGCTGTAAATCTCCCTGTCAGCACTGCTTTGGTTGTGTCCCACAAATTTTGACATGTATTTTCATTTCCATTCAATTCAATGTAGTTCTTAAATATTTCCCTTGAACCTTTCTGCTTGGCCCATGGATTCTTTAGAAGTGTGTTGTTCAGCGTTATCTTTCTGTTATCAATTTCTAGTTTGTTTCCTTTGTAGTCATAGAACATTCTGCGTATAATTCCAGTTCTTTTAAATTTGTTGATATTTGATTTATGGCCCAGGATATGGTCTGTGTTGGTATATGTTCACACACAATTCAGCACTGGGAAAGAATGTGTATTCTCCTGTTGTTGAAGTGTGCTATAAATGTCAATTAGATATTGTTAGTTGATGGTGTTGATTTTTTCTGTACCCTTGCTGATAGTCTGTCTAGTTGATTTGTCTATTTCTCCTTTCAGTTATGTCAGTTTTTGCATCACATATTTTGTAGCTGTGTTGTTTGGTTCACACACATTTATGTCTTTTTGGTGGATTGACCTTTTCTCTTTATATAATGTTCTCTTCTCTGTATTTTATGTGCTCTGAAGTCTTCTTTATCTGATATTAATATAGTGACTTTTGTTTTCCTTTGTTTGAGGTTTACATGATATCTTTTTCCATCCTTTACTTTTAACCTGCCTATGTTCTTATATTTGACATGAGTTTCTTGTAGACAGCAGATATTTGGGTCTGCCAATCTTAGTTTTTAATTGGTGTATAAAGACTCTTTACATTTAATATAATTATTAATATGTTAGGACTTAAGTCTGCCATTTTATTTTTTGTTTTCTGTTTGTTTTCTTTGTTTTTTATTTCTCAGTTTTCCTTTTCCTGCTTTCCTGTAGATTACTTGAGCATTTTGTAGAAATCCATTTTGTTTCATCTGTAGTGTTCTTTCAGTGTATCCTTTTTGTGAAGCTTTCTACTGGTTGCTCTAGGTACTACATTATATGTACATAACTTACCACAATCTACTGGTGTTATAATTTTAACAGTTTGAGTGAAGTTTAGAAACCAAACTTCCCTTTATGTTCCTTTATACTCCCCCATTTATAATAAAAATGTCTTAAATTGTTCTTCTACATACATCAAGAACCCCATCAGACAGTATTATAATTTTTGCTTTAACTGTTCAGTATAATTTAGACAATTCAAGAAGAGAAGAAAAATATTATATTTCGTTATGTTTTTGCTTGCATTTTTTTCTTTCTTGATGGTACGAAGTTTTTTTTTTTTGTCGTATCTTTTTTGTTTAGAGAACTTTCTTTAGCCATTCTCTTAGGGTATGTCTGCAGGTGAAAGATTCTCCTAGTTTTCCTTCACTTGAGAATATCTTGATTTCCCCTTTGTTCCTGAAAGATGTTTTTAATGGTTATAGGATTCTGGGTTGACAGATCTTTTCTTTTAGCACTTGAAAAACATTGTACCACTTTATTATGGCCTCTATGGTTTCTGTAGATAAGGTGTCATTTTTTCCTGGCTGTTTTCAAGATTTTTTATTTGTTCATAGTTTTCAGAAGTTTAATTATGATTAACTTTTAGTTTATCTGTTTGGGGTTTGCTCAATTTCTTGAACCTGTAGATTTATTTTCCTTGTCAAATTTGGGATGTTTTCAGCCAATATTTCTTTGAGAACTTTTTCAGCCCCGTTATCTTTCTTTTGTCTTTCCAAGATTCCAACTTCATGAAGTTTAGATCTTTTTTTACAGTTCCATAAGTCCCTGTGGCTTTCTCTCTCTTTCTTCCAGTCTATTTTCACTCTTACTCAGATTTTCTATTCAGAGTTTCCACTGTTCTGTTTTCCAGTTTACTAAATCTTTCCTCTGTCGCCTCCATTCTGTGGTTGAATCCATGCACTGAGTTGTTTATTTTGGTTATTTCATTTTTCAGTTCTAAAATATTCTTTTGGTTATTCTTATATCTTCCAATTTTTATGAGGCTTCCTGTATTTTTCATTTGTTTCAAGTGTGTTTCTGATTACTTGTTGAAGGATTTTTTATGATGACTGCTTTAAAATCTTTGTTAGCTAATTCTAATATCTGTGTTTGTGGGTGTTGGCATCTATTGATTATCGTTTTGCATTCAATTTGAGATCTTCCTGGTTCTTGGTATGATGAGTAAATTTTGATTGAAACATGGACTTTTTAATTATGTTGTGAAACTTTGCGTCTTATTTGAATTTTCTGTTTTAGCTGGCTTATGATACTGCTCCAGTAGTCCCTAGCCACTCTGCCTTCTCTCCACCTTTCAGAATTTTTTTAGGTTGTTTAATTTATTTTATTTGTTTTGAGTGGGAGGAACAGAGAAAAGGATGTCTACTCAACTTTCTTGATAGCCAATGTCAGAATTCATTTTTTAAATGCAATTTTATTGAGATATATTCACACACCATACAGTCCATCAAAAGTATATGATCAGTGGCTCACAGTATCATCACATAATTGTACATTCGTCACAACAGTCAATTTTAGAACATCTTTCCTCCAAAGAAAAAGAAAAAAGAAATCCCCAAACATCCTGTACCCCTTATCCCTTCCTATTATTGACCGCTAGCATTGCTATGGTAAATTTGTTGCTATTGATGAAAGAATATTAAAATATTACTGTTAACTATAGTCCATAGTTTGAAATAGGTGCATTTCCCCCTATAGCTCTCTATTATTAACTCCTTGTAATAGTGTCATACACTTGTTCTAGTTCATGAAGAACTTTTTAATATTTGTATTGTTCATCACAATCATCATCTACCACAAAATTCACTGTTATGCAGTCCCATATTTTAGCCTCTAGCTTTCTTTCTAGTGACATGCATGACTCTAAACTTCCCCTTTCAGCCATATTCACACACAATTCAGCACTGTTAATTATACTCAAAATAATGTGCTACCATCACCTCTATCCATTTCCAAACATTTAAATTCAACCTAGTTTAAAATTCTGCATATATTAAGCAACTGTTCCACATTTTCTAGCCTCTTTCTATCTCCTGATAACTTATGTTCTAGATTTTATGTCTATGAGTTTACATATTATAGTTAGTTCATATTAGTGAGATCATACAATAATTGTCCTTTTGTGTCTGACTTATTTTACTCAACACAGTGTCCTCAAGTTTCATCCATGTTGCCACATGCTTCAGAACTTCATTCCTTCTTAATGCTGAATAATATCCCATTGTATGTATATACCACATTTTGTTTATCCATTCACTTGTTGATGGACACTTGGATTGTTTCCATCTTTTGGCAAATGTGAATAATACTGCTATGAACATTGGTGTGCAAATGTCTGTTTGAGTCCTTGCTTTCAGTTCTGGGTATATTCTGAGTAGCAGGATTGCTAGATCATGAGACTACGCTATACTTAGCTTCTTGTGGAACCGCCAAACCATCTTCCATAGCGGCTGTACCATTTTACATTCCTACCAGCAGTGAATAAGTGTTCCTATTTCTCCACATCCTCTCCAACACTTGTAGTTTCCTGTGTTTTCAATAGTGGTTATTCTGGTAGGTGTGAAGTGATATCTCATTGTGGTTTTGATTTGTATTTCCCTAATAGCTAGTGAAGATGAACATCTTTTCATGTGCTATTTAGCCATTTGTATTTTCTCATTGGAAAAATGTGTTTTCTTGTCTTTTGCCCTTTTTTAATTGGGTTGTTTTTAATTGTTGAGTTGTAGGATTTCTTTATATATTCTGGCTACTAAACCATTATCAGATATGTGGTTTCCAAATATTTTCTCCCATTGAGTCGGCTGACTTTTCACCCTCTGTCACTATCAATTTTCCTATTCTTTATAAATTCTATAAATGTAATCATACAAATGGGGCTGTTTGTAACTGGTTTCTTTCCCTTAGCATGTTTTCAAGGTTCATCCATGCCATAGTATATCTCAATAATTCACTTCTTTTTATAGTTAACACCCATCACATCTATATATATATACACCACATTTAGTTTTTCCATTCATCAGCTGATGGACATGTTTCCATCTTTTGGTGAATAATGCTGCTATGAATATTCATGTACAAGTTTTTCTATGGACATGCTTTCAATTCTCTTGGATATATATCTAGGAGTAGAACTTCTTAATGATATAATAGCTGATGTTTTAGCATTTTAGGAACTGCTAAACTGTTTTCCAAAGCAGTTGAACCATTTTACATTCCCACCAGCAATGAATGAGGATTCCATTTTTCCACATCCTCATCAACACATGCTGTTGTCTGTCTTTTTGATTGCAGCCATCCTAGTGGCTATGTAGTGATTTCTCATTGTGGTTTTGATGTGTATTTTCTTGATGACTAATGATGTTAAGCATCTTTTCATGTGCTTACTGGTCATTTGTATATCTTCTTTGGACAAATTTCTATTCAAATCCTTTGCCCATTTTTAAAAATGGGCTATTTGTCTTTTTATTATTGAGTTGTAAGTTCTTTCTGTTTTCTGCATACACAAGTCCTTTATCAGATATATGATGTATAAATATTTTTTTTTCATCCTGTAGGCTCTTTTGTCTCTCTTGATGATGTCCATTGAAGCACAAAATTTTAAGTTTTGATGGAGTCTAATTTATCTGTTTTTGTTGTTGCTTGTGCTTTTGGTGTCATAGCTAAGAAACCATTGCCTAATCTAAGGTCATGAAGATTTACCCCTATGTTTTCTTCTAAAAGTTCTGTGGTTTTATCTCTTACATTTAGGTCTGTGATCCATTTTGGATAATTTTTGTATATGGTGTGAAATAAGAATCTGTTTCAGTTTGTTAAAGTTGCCAGAATTCTGTGTACCAGAAATTGGTTCACTTTTACAAAGGGGATTTATTAATTTAGAATTTTACAATTCTAAGGCCATGAAAATGTCCAAATATAGGCATCAACAAGATGATACCTTCTCTAAAGAAAGGCTGCTGGCATCCAAGTTTCCTCTGTCAGATAGCAAGGCACATGGCTGGCATCTCCTGGTCCTTCACTCCTGGGTTTCATTGTGTTCAGCTTCTGATTCCAGTGTTTTTCCCTCTAACCTTCTGTAGGTTCTCTCTTAGTGTCTCCAGGTGTTTCTGTCTCTCTGAGTTCTTTCCAAATGTCTCTATGTTTTATCCTGTAGTAAAGGATTAAGACCCGCCTTGAATGGGCTGGGTCACATCCCAATTGAAACAACCTAATCAGAAGGTCCCACCCACAATAGGTCTGCACCTACAAGAATGGATTAAAAGAACATGGCCTGGGAGAACCTATGATGGCGGCTAGGTGAGACAAAGCAAGGAGACACCTCCGTGAAAAACAATGAATAAAAACCAGAAAGTGACCCAGAACGTCACCTCCAAAGTAGCTAGGAGGTCTCCTAAAGCCACAGGGAACGTCCATCTGGCGAAACTAGAAGTCTGCATTCTGAAACGAGTGAGTGAATCTGATTAGTCCCT
>PVKY010010413.1:0-12660 GCA_004027775.1 Bradypus variegatus
CCATACATCAACTGTTTAAGAGGCTGAAAAATAGATCAGACTTCAGAGGTATGAATGAAATGGACTTGGTTAGGAATAAGGTAAATAAGACTAAAGGATAAAGGACAATATTGACAATGTCTTTAAACTTCATCTTCTATGTGAGACCAAAGGAAGAGATGTTTATTTGGTGTAAAATCTATATTTTCTGTAGCACACTAAATAATTTAACTTGTATGGTCAGTTTATTCAACACCATAATTACATGGAACTTGGAATAGGGAGTGAGATCTGGTCGGTTTTTACAGGTTACTGTGAAGCCCCAATACATCCCAGAGTAATTTGGACAGAGAATAAAAATGTGTTTGCAAAGCCCCTTTGAGGCACTGGGAGGAAATGCGGAAATATTAAATTTCCCCACCTGTGGAATTACTGATATTCTCACAAGCATTGGGGATTGCCAATTTAGAAGGCTGAGCCCTCAGTCTTGGGGCTTGCCCTTAAGAAGTTTCCTACTGTAAAGTAGGCTAAGCCGACTTATAATTGTACTTAAGAGTCACACCCAGAGAACCCCTTTTGTTGCTCAGATGTGGTCAGTCTCTCTATGCCCACTTGGCTGGTAAACTCACTGCCCTCCCCACTATGTGGGACATGACTCCCGGGGTGGAAATCTCCTTAGCAACATGGGACATGAGTCCCGGGGTTGAGCCTGGCCCCAACATCATGGGATTGAGAACATCTTCTTGACTAAAAGTAGGAAGAGAAAAGAAACAAAATGAAGTTTCAGTGGCTGAGAGATTTCAGATGGAGTTGAGAGGTCCTTCTGGAGGTTATTCTTACACATTATACAGATATTCCTTTTTAGTTTTTCATATATCGGAATAGCTAGAAGGAAATATCTGAGACTGTTGAAATACAACCCAGCAGCCTTGATTCTTGAAGATGATTGTAGCTTACATGATGTGACCATGTGATTGTGAAAACCTTGTAGCTCACACTCCCTTTATCCAGTGTGTGAACAGATGAGTAGAAAAATGGGGAAAAAAAGTAAGTGAATAATAGGGAGGGATGGGATGTTTTGGGTGTTCTTTTTTACTTTAATTCTTGTCCTTTTTTTTTTTTGCAGTAGTGTTACTGTTCAAAAATTAATTGTGATGAATGCACAACTATATAATGGTACTGTGAACAACTGATTGTACACTTTGGATGATTGTATGGTATGTGATCACATCTCAATAAAATTGAATTTTAAAAAAGTGAACTACAAAAAAGTTAAAAAATTTTTTACTTGCCTTTCAAAGTCCCCTTGATAGGGGGGTGGTTGCTTGGAGGCCTCCCCTGAAACCTTCTTTTCCATCCCTCCCAAACTATCACTCACACCCTCTCCATGGTTGCCACCCTGCCTATACCCCTGCTGCCACTTGCCCTCCCTGGATGGTTGTTTTGTTCTCCTCTATTTAGACTGAGGTGTCTCTGAGACCAGCCAGTGTCCTTCCCATTCCTCTACTTCCATCACTTCTTTGGGGTTGATCCAGTGCCTAGCACATGCCAGGAGCTAAAGGAAGTTCTGTTATTCACACAAGGGATGATCCATGTTGAGGAGCTCAGGGACGACAAAGGGTGTTATGTAGGGACATGGCCTATGTGGATCTTGGTGAATAGCAGGGATTTCAACAGGCAGAATTTGCTTGGGATCATTCTGCCTTTAAGACCTTGAGTCCGCTTTTTAAACAATTAATATATCCCTGAACATCTTCCCATATCCTTAGCACAATGTGGGGAATATTCTTGGTTGCCTAAGAGAACCCTGTTTTTTCCAGTTTGGGGGGTGACTGTCTCTGGGAAAGCAGCCTCTTCTACAGTCCCAAGGGCAGAGGTCACCGTTAGGTTAAACCAGGGGTCCACAAACTATGGCCCACCAAATCCAGCCTGTCACCTGTTTCTGTATGGCCAGAGGCCATGCAAAATATTTTTTTATATTTTTAAATAATTTAAGAAATCAAAAGAAAACTAGTGTTTTGTGATAGGTAAAGATGATATTGAAATTTAAAGGTCAGTGTCCTTAGGAAGGTTTTATTGGAAAACAGACATGATTAGTCATTTACATAGGGTCTGCAGCTACTTTTTCCTACAGCGGCAGAGTTAAGTAGATAAGAGGTTGCATGGCTAGCAAAGCCTAAAATATTTACTGTCTGGTCCTTTTCAGAAAAAGTTTGCTGACCCCTGCTCTAAACCAATCATAGTAATTCCGTTCTTCTTCCAGTGTTTATGTTTGGGGGGAGCATGAGATCCAGTTATGATCCAATTAAACATAAATCTGACAAAGGGCTTATCAGAAAGATATTTTTCTTCTCTGAAAGAAAGAAGACATGTGAGAATCTGTCCTTCCTGTCTTTGTATGTTGAGAATGAGGACATGACAGGCAGAGCTGTGGCAGCCATCCTGTAGTCAGGAGGGAAGGGCCAAGTGAACCACAGAGAAGCCGCTCTACAAACTGTTGAGCTGCTAAATTAATCAACACAA
Organism: Bradypus variegatus; assembly: GCA_004027775.1. Lineage (NCBI taxonomy): Eukaryota > Metazoa > Chordata > Mammalia > Pilosa > Bradypodidae > Bradypus > Bradypus variegatus. The sequence goes on from PVKY010010413.1 coordinate 2,503, forward strand.
GAACCTCCTCCTGCTAGATTTCATTTTAATATTCAAAATAAATATACAGATAGTTGGACATTCTACTTCTCGCACCAAATATGGTTTATGATGCGAGAAAATGATTTTTTAAATTATTATGGCAATATTTCTTCTTATTGGTGACCCATTAAATTTTAGCCATTTATGGGCATTTTCTCTAATTCTTTGGTATTATACATTTTTTCATTTTTAATTATTTTACAAATACAAATCTAAGTCTCATGAAATACTTCAAGTTGACTTCTTTTTTCCTTTCTTCTTTCTTTCTCTCTCTTTCTTTTCATTTGCATGTCCTCTCTCTCCTTTTCTCTCTTTCAATTTCTTTTTTGCTTTTACTATTAAAAAGCTGCCAAGGAAAAGACAAATAAAGTATCCTCTTTAAAACAGTGTCCTAACAACTCTTTCATGGGATACAAACTACTCCTTTATTGTACATAGACCGACAGAAATCCAAGTCCATATTAGTTACTTTAAATACAAACACTCCTTGATTCCAAAAAAAAAAAAAAGACTTGAGAGCAGCCAAGAATATTGAATGGGGAGTTGAAATAGGGTAATTAAGAAGCACTTTTTCTTTTTCTGTAACCTCGATATTAATAATTAACAAATGATTATGATTATTGAATCAATACATGAATGTTTTTTTCTTTCTATATAGAATAGGCAGACATTAATACCAGGAATTACTGAAACTCAGCAACCTGCAGTCTCACCCTTGCTTATACTTGCTACTATAATCGTCACTCTAGCCTGGTTTTCAGTCCTGTTTATCTGGTATTTTGATGGTAACAACTCCATCCCCTCTGGTGTGAATCCATAAAAACTCTGAACTCCTTAGACTCCAAGAGACAGATTTTTGGGCTGAAGGCCATCTGATATCCTGCCTCGTGCATGCCAATGAACTCTCTCTGTCTTTGAGAACTTCGTGTCATAGGTTGGCTGTTAGGAGCACTGGGCAGAGAACCCAATGCTTTTGTTTGGTACCATTTCTCAATCACCAAAAACACATTTGGATCAGGGATGGTTTGCATTTTTGAATTATTTGCACTTCTAACTCTTAATTTGTTCAGTTAATCAACAGTCACATAGTATCAGGCTCAGGGATTTGTTTTGCGAAATTTTTCCTCCTTTCAGTATCATTAACCAGTACACTGTGAAATTCTGTTGAAATAGCAAAGGCTCCCATTCCAGGTAGGGAATCTGTCTGTTCTCTCACCTGCGTCACGCTGGCCCCTCCATCACAGAGCCTGTTGTGCTGTCCCCAGGTTGTGCAATCCCAGCTACAGCAGACAGGGCAGTGTATTGACTTTGTTGTTTTGAGCCCACGTATGAAATACTATTGGTTTGAGCTATTCGGATTGAGACACTGATTCACGTCTCTAAAATTTGGTTTCGAGCAGGCCACAGAATTCCTGGGAAATTATCCCTAAGGCAAACTTGCATGAATGTCTTCAGGATTTGGTTCTGGAAGATATGTTGGAGAGTTTGTAGCCAAACTTGTGATTTTCCTATTCATTCTCTGAGCTACTGTGGGATCTTAGGCATTTTAACATTTGTATAGTTGCTCTCCTGTTTCTAAAACAAAGACAGCTTCCTCCTTTTGGCTGTTGTCGATAAGCCTGTTATGAACATAAGTCCAAAATTACCTGTTCAAGTCCCTGCTTTGAATTCTTTTGGTATATATCTAGAAGTGAGATTGCTGGGTCATATGGTATAGCTAATGTTTAACATTTCGAAGAACTGGTAAACCCTTTCCACCAGCAATGCATAAAGCTTTTAATTTCTTTACATCCTTGCCAACCCTTGTTTTTAATAATAGCCATCCTAGTGGGTGTGAAGTGGTGTCTTGTGTGTGGGTTTGAGTCTCTTTTCATGAGCTATTGTATATCTTCTTTGGAGAACTGTCTATTCAAATCTTTTGCCCATTTTTAAAAATGGGTTGTCTTCTTGTTGGTGAGTTGTAGAAGTCCAATGCTCTTTCTGATCTGTAGCAGGAGGCCTGGGTCTGCACGTAATTAGGTTCTGTCTGGGCCTTGGTTTCCTAGTCTGCAAAAGTCACCGGACCAGGTGCGGCTGTAACTGTAGTTTCTGTTCCTGGAGCTGCTTCTAACTAGTTATGGGTCACATTGTTTTGGGAAAGTTGCCCAAACTCCCTGGCTTGTTTCTGTCATTAAATGACATTCCAGACGCCTGGCTTCTAAAATCCTGATTCTGTGAAAAGACAGTCTTGCCTGTTTCTATCAGGAGCGTTTGAGGTTTGATACATTAGCAGCATCTACTACAGTGAGGAAGTCTTATCCGTCCTGCACTTGTGTTAAGTACAAACACAAATAATGTCAAATATTTAAATCACTGACTCGGGTCCCAAATTGGTGATAATCCAACACCATATCCAAACAAGGCAAAAAGTTGTAAAAGAAAATGACCCGTGTTTTAAGGAAGAAAACAGTGTGGAAAATGAGAAATGCAGGAAGGCTGTACGCAATCCCTCGATGGCCCTGACGGGCAGCCTGTGGCTGTCCGAGTGGCCTGGGGCCCTGGCAGGCTCCGTGCGCCTTTTGTCTTGCAGCACCACAGAAAATAATGGGACTCCTGGAATGCAAGACCCCTTGAACACTTTGTCTTTTAAAAATACCAGAGAACCACAGATAGAATTTATACTTCACTACGAACTCAAAGATCAGAGCTAGTGACTCAGGATTACAATTTTCGGAGGAGTACTCTGAATGTCATCAGTGGGGACGGGAAATGGTTTTGAACGGGAATAAGCATATTTATTTACTCGTCATTATTTTCCCACTCGGTAAGGCCCCGAGCCCGGAGTCCCAGCAAGGTTCACCAGTCCGCACACCTCACCGGGTCCTGCGGCTGCTCCCCGCCCCGCCCTCGGGGCGGCCTGGAAGCCGGGGCTGGGACAGGGCCTCCGGGAAGCTGGAGCGAGCGCAGCCGCTCGCCTGCGCGGGGATCCCGCACGCAGCGCCCCCTCTCCCCGCCGGTGGCAGGCGGCGCGGGGCGGGGTTCCGCTTCCCGGCAGCGGCGGGGGCCCCTCTACGTCCCGCGTCCCCGCCCCCGGCGCAGGGCGCTCCTGGGCGGGGCGGGGGCAGCGGCTCCCCTGGGCGGGCGGCGAGAGGCGAGAGGAGGCGGGGAGCCGAGCGGGGACGCGGCCACCCCTGGCACTCGGCGCGGCGGCGAGGACGCCAGAGGCCGGAGGGGAGCCTCCCCTGCCCCAGGAGGTGGGAGCTGGGGAGCGGGCACGGCCGCTGCTTCCGGGCGGCGCGACCTTCCCGGGCACCGGGGGTGGCCCCCGGGGTCCTGCGGCCGCAGCTCGTGTCCCGGGATCCGCGGGCCTCCTCGCCACGCGGTGTCCCTCCGGCGGCTGCCGGCCGGGACCCGTCGGAGACCCTCGGGGTGCGGCAGCCGTCTTCGGGGTCCTGGGGGGGAAACGTGGCTCTTCTTTGCCCCCGAGGACTGTCGCCCGGCTTCTGCGCGCCGCGAGCAGCGAGGCTCTTCGGGGCGGGAGGCTCCTCCAGGCTGCTCGGCAGTGGGCTCCTGGGGGCCGGGCAGGGAGCGTCCGGAGCCGGGAAGGGCAAGTTGGAGGGCCTCTGGGTAAGCTGCGTGGTGTGGGAGAAACCGAGGCCTGGGAGAAGCGCCTTGCGGAGCTGCTAAGGGGCAGAGCGGGTGTGCGTCCCTGCGCCTCTCCTGCCTCTGACCGCCCCAGCTTTAGATTCCAGCTGGAGGCTTCCCGGAGCAGTTTCCCTGGTGGAAAACGTGACCTCATTTGATTCCCCTGGCCGAGAAATTCGTTTTCCTGAGCAACGAGAAAGGTGTCGTTTCTGTCTCTTCTGCAGTCAGACCCTGGGCTAGTTTGAACCAAGGGCAAAAGGGGGCGTAAAAGCTGCAGTTTCCTCGTCCAAACTGGTACGGAAAGTTTGTAAGTCAGTTTTGTTTCGTGCCGATTGGTCTTGCTTCCTGGGCTCCAGTCTTCTTCAGGCTGCAGCCACACGTGGTTTGAATTAACTGTCCACACGTTCGGGGCTGACCTGTTAGTGCCCATCGCTGGTTCTCTGTGCCAATAGTTCTGCCAGTACTCACTTGTGGAATTTGATGTTAAACTTTGGCTTTGTTAAAGGATTGAATTTGCATTGATGGAGCACAGTCACATGTCTTGATGCCTTTTATTTCCTGCTAAGTTAGGAAAGAAGCTTTGAAACCACAAGAAATGAACGTGTTGAGGTTTTTCGTCGAGTCCATACTTGATGTGCCCCATCTTTGTGCCTCGCCTCTGCAGTTGCCTCAGTTTCCCCCTGAAATGCGGGGGTGGGTGATTTTTCTTTTTGGCCAGGTTGGAATATTTTCTGGAGGTAGGTTGGTAGGAACAGACCTGAAAGAGAACTTGAGTCCTCTGTGTGCCACCCTCTAGTTGTGTAGCCTTGTGTGACCTTGGATAAGCCTCCTTCCCCCACCTGAAAAGGGGGAAGATTGGATTAGGATTTTGATATCCTTTTCTGAGTGAGTACTGGATGAGCCACAGTTTACCAATTTGGTCACTGGTTCTACCCTCTGAGCTGGCCCCTAACATGAAAATCAATGTCTTGTACTTCTTAGTTGCTTTTTCAAGTACTGTACTTTTGTCACTGCTGCTGGTTTAAATTTTTTTTTGTAAAGGGAGAATTCTTGGAGTCTGGTCATTGGCGAGGTAATTCAAGCAGTTAGATGGACTTCTTGGTGGCTGAAATAATTTTCTGCTGACATTTGGGATGACTTTGGATGTTGGGCAGCTCAACTCGGATCCGGCACTCCCCACCTCCCACCCCGCTCCCACAGTGTGGTGAGACTGGGAAGCCTTTTATTAGGAATAAAAATTGTCGCTTGCTAATCATGGAGAAAGCACTTGCATAATTTGAAAAACATACAAAATGATTGCTGAATTGGTTAATCTATATTAATGGGTCACTGTTTTTCCTAGTCAATATGTATTCGGAACATGCCCCAGGAATAGTTGATTTTTGTTTCAAGGTAGAATCTAGTTTTCCCAAACTTCTGAAGCTACGAGAGAGGCCTGGTAATTTGAACATTTAACAAGTGCCCCAGAGGGTTCTGGTCAAGCAGATTTGAGACACAGTGGACCAGATACAGTTTCTCAAAGTGGGGACAGCCAGCATGCCTGCCTGCCTAAGAATGAGACATCTGCCTAAGAATCAGAATCTGTATTTTAACAAGATCCTGGGTGAGAAATGCTATACTAGTCTGTGGGGAGGTTAACTAGCATTTGTTACTCAACGCCGGGCCTTGTGCTAATTGGTTTACATGCATATTCACAGTTCATCGTCATTATCAGCCCATGTGGTTATTGGTGATTGCTTTCATCTTATAATCAGAATATTTTTAATATTCACCTTGTGCAGGTGAGGACTGTTGACAGTTGGGGAAGGTTTTTGACTTAGTAGCTTATTGTGGGGAGGTGCTGGGTGGGGAGAAGAGGAGGTTGGTATCTACTTCATAGTCATATTCTTGAGCCAGTTTCCTTTGGTCAGTGTAGAGTGGACAATTCCATTCCCAGAAGTGCAGTGACCACTCATAGCAGCAGGGTCGGAGCGCGGGAGGCTGCAGACACCCGGCTAACGGTGAGCATTTACCTTTCCCCAGGGATATGAGGCGCCCATCATAAGCTCCAGAGAGTCGTCTTCCGTGGAAACCAGCAGACGAGTGGGAGAACATGAAGTGCAATCCCGCTATCCAAGCTGCCATTGACCTCACGGCGGGGGCCGCAGGTGATCCCAGAGAAAACCGAGTCCTCTGTGTTCCTCGGCCACCTTGGAAGCCAGAGCTGGTGAACACAGCGTGAAAATATAACCTTTGTCACCCAAGGAACGATAGGCTTATTAACCATGGAATGAGTCTAAGCAAGGCAGAAAGTAGAGAAGTGACCACTGTTTATGGATTTTATGACTCAGGGTGGGTCTGGGAGTACCCCCAGTTGACAGTTGGACAAGGTCTCAGCTCAGAGATGAGGCCACTGGTCCGCTGTCGTAGGGCTGGGGTCTGCAGATGGTGCTGTGGGATGCCAGTCCAAGTCTGGCTGTCTTCAGAGCCCTCGTGGCGCAGAATTAACACCACGCCGCTGGGGGAATGCTGTTTGCTGTTCCAGTATTGCCTGCGAAGGGAGGGAGGGTGTGCTTCGGGAATGTCTTTGGTAAACCCAAGGGCAGACTGCAGCTCCACCCGCCACTGTAGCCTGCCAGGCTCATAGGCTCCCTGCAAGCAGGACACTCTTTAGAAAGAAAGATCATCTTTTAAGTGGCAGGAACCGCAGGAGCCCCAGCCCCAGCCCCAGGCAAACTGACAGCACTGGAAGGGCATGGGTGACAACAGTGTCTTTGGGTTCCTGCCAGAGGAAGGCAGGAATGTTCCTGTCTCGCCTATGAAAAGCAGGGTCTGCCCTCCCCTCCACCCTGATACTTATTGCTGGGTGCAGCTACCCAGGGTTGGAGAGCTCAGCCTGGTGTTTCCCAGTGTCCTCTTACCAGTGGGGCCTCCTGGGTCAGCAGATCAAATACCCCGCCCCCCACCCTGTCACTCACTTGATTTTTGAAAAGAAATCGTTCAGAGAAGAACGAAGTATTTTTCCATGAGCCAAAGGTCTCTGCCAAGGTAAGATAATGAGGCAGGCGGAGGCCACCGTGCGGGCTCTGACAAGCAGCCCCGGGCGATAGGCACAGCCCCCAGCCGGGACCCGAGCACGCCCAGGCCCCCCAGGGCCCCGGAAGCTAGCTGTAGCCCCCCGGACCCTGCACGCTGGCCCCTCCCTCCCACTGTGAGAGCAGACCCTGAGAAGGGGGGACCCCTTGCCTGCCTCTGGTGTCCTTTTGCCGTCGTGTGTCATGTCAAAGTCATGAAATTGCATTTCTTGACTATTTTATCATCTCACTTTTTGGGAGAGGATGAGCCTTCTCTGTAATTTTGGTGACACTCTGAGAATCTCATTTAAGTGGTGTCTGTGTTTCCTGACACGAGCAGGAAAGGTCTGCGGGGGGATAGTCAGCCTTACCGGGGCAGTTCCTGAAGTACTGGCCCCAGGCTGGGCTCTGGGGTATTAGCAGGTTGTTATGGTTCATTCCTATGTTCAGGATTTTTTTTGAAGTCAGTGAAATTTGGATTTTGCTGTATTTAAACACTCTAGTAGTATAAAATCATATAAATGTAGGCTTCATGAGAAGCAAGGGCACCTTTGAGTCTGTCCCCTGTCTAAACACAGATCACTAATTGGTAGAGTCCAAATTAAAGAGGTTTTTTCATAGGGCCAAATATTTCGCTCTTTGGGGATCAGTTAGCCAGGCTTCTTGTTTTGCTTCATCTGTTATTTTCCCAGTCGTCACCATTACCCTGGGCACTCTGCTTGGGCAAAGAAGAGTGTTTAACTGTTTGCACACTTCCCCTTCCCTTTACATGGCTCTGTCCCACACACATGGTAATAACTGTTTATTAACCACTTACTGTGCAGCACTTAACCCTCACATTGAGCACTTGAGGTGTGCACAGGTAAGGATCCGAGGCTCGGAAGCTGCGTCACTCGTCCAGGGTCTCGCAGCTGGCAGGTGGCAGAGCCAGGCCACTCTGTTCCCGTTGCCGGTCCTGAACACGTCACCCTGTGTTTCCAGGACTCCGACTGCCTGCCCTCCCGAGTGTGAGCTCCTCAGGGCTGAGCATGTCAGGGGCCCCATTGTAAATGGGACATGGTGAGACGGTTTGGGGTGGGGGGAGGAGGTCAAAATGAGCTGAAGCAGAGGCAAGCCCTGGGGTGGGCTGCCTCACCTCATTTCCATGCATCCCTGACGTTGCTCTCTGAGAAGAGTCTTGCCCTCGGGCTAGGGAAGGGTCCTGTCCTGGGTGGTGGTGGGGTTGCCTCAGGTTGTGATGTGTTGTCTTGTGGCAGGGGGCACGGCATGCGTGCTGACTGGGCAGCCCTTTGACACGATGAAGGTGAAGATGCAGACGTTCCCTGACCTGTACAGGGGGCTCACTGACTGCTGCCTCAAGACCTACTCCCAAGTGGGCTTCCGGGGCTTCTACAAGGGGACCAGCCCCGCGCTGATCGCCAACATCGCTGAGAACTCCGTCCTCTTCATGTGCTACGGCTTCTGCCAACAGGTCGTGAGGAAGGCAGCTGGACTGGACAGGCACGCGAAGCTGAGGTGAGTCAAGGACGCCATTCTGGTTTGCCAATGCTGCTGTTATGCAAAACACCAGAGATGGATTGGCTTTTATAAAGGGGATTATTTGGTTACACAGTTACAGGCTGAAGGCCATGAAAATGTTCAAATTAAGGCATTAACACGAGTTTATACCTTCACCGAAGGAAGGCCAGTGGCATCTGGAAAAGCCTCTGTTAGCTGGGAAGGCATGTGGCTGGCATCTGCTGATCCCGAGTTGTGTTCCAGCTCCTCTCTCAGCTCCTGTGCATTCGTGGTTGTTTCTCCCAGGACGTTTCTCTCTGAGTGCCTGGAGGTCCTGTCTTAGTTTCTCTGGAGCAAACTCTGGGCTACTGCCTCTTAGCTTAGCATCTCCAAGTGTCAGCATCAGTGTGAGCTCTTAGCTTCTCTCCAAAATGTCACTCTCAGCTGCTCTGAGCTCCTTCTGTTTGTGAGCTCTTTCATAGTCCTATGATTAAATGATATAATCCAATGATTAAATCAAAACCCCTGAATGGGCAGGGTCCATATCTCCATGGAAATAATTTAATCAAATGTTTTGCCCACAGTTGATTGAGTCACATGTCCATGGAAACACTCAATCAAAAAATTCCAACCTACTCAACACTCATCCGTCTGCCCCCACAAGATTGCATTAAAGAATATGACTTTGGGGGAACATAATATATCCAAACTGGCACAGACATTGTCACTTGTTTGTTTTAAGAGAAGAAAACGTGAAGTGTCTCAGTGTGCCAGGCTGCTGACACGATGGGTTGGCTTAAACGATGGGAATTCATTATCCTTCTGCTTTGGAGGCTTGAAGTCCAAGGTCGTGTGGTCCAGTGCTGGCTCGCTGTACTCCTGGGGGTTCCTTGGCTGGGATCTTTCCCTCCATCACATGACTTGTCCTTCTGTCTTTACCTTTTGCTCAGTCCTGTCCGCACATGCACAGGCATACCACAGAGATATTGCAGGTTTGTTTCTAGACCACTGCAATAAAGCAAGTCACATGAATTTTTTGTTTTCCCAGTGTGTATAAAAGATTTGTTTATATTCTATTATGTGTGCAATAGTATGTCTAAAAACAAATGTGACTCAGAGACGCAAAGTAAGCACATGCTGTTGGAAAAATGGCACCAGTAGCCTTGCTGGAATGCAGGGTTGCCATAAACCTTCAATTTGTTAAAAATGCAGCATCCACAAAGTGCAGCAAAGCAAACTGCAATGAAACAAAGTATGCCTTGCATTTCCTTTCCTTCAGCCATTTGGATTGAGGCCTGCTGATTCAGTTCAGCCTCTTCACACCTTAACTAATAATATTGTCTTCAGAGGTCCTGTTTACAAACAGGTTCACACCCACAGGTACATGTGTGGACGACGTGACTCAATCCCCCAAATCAAACTTTTTGTGATACCTTATGAAGGTGATCATCTTCTTTTTAAAAATAACTACTTTCTTTATGATTACGAAGTCATACATTGACATTGTGTAAAACTAGGAAAACATACATGCATTCCCCAAAAGGAAAATCGCTCGTAATTCACCACTGAGCGTGAACTTGGGAACGTTTTGGTGTCCTTAGGAGGTAGCTTTTCCACTGCCATCATGGGCCTACCTCTGGTGGGCAGAAGTGCTGGACCAGCCACAGAGATGAGACCCAAGGTTTGGGTTCCCTGTCACTGTAGAATGTGGAGTATTGGACGAGGTTGTCTGAGCCACGTGAGTTTGAGGAGAAACTCCAAATGTGAGGAAGGGTTAGAAGCTGAGAAGATGCAGGTTACCACCTGTTTCTCAGGCTGAGCCCACCCCAGACGCCGGACTTCCGCTCATAGCTTGGTCCTCCTTGGCTATTTATTATACTGAGACTAAAAGTAATTCAGAAACCACTGGTATGTTTATCCCTCCTTTGAACATCGATTTATTTTTCAATCATTTAAATTAATC
>PVKY010010414.1:0-12662 GCA_004027775.1 Bradypus variegatus
TGGCCGTGGTGACACAGTGACCTTGGGTTTGAGTTCCAGCTCTTCTACTTACTAACTTCCTGGTGATCTCCTCCCTCTGCCTCAGTCCCCTTCTCTGGAAATGGGGAGTTTAACTGTCCCGCCTCATAGGTCTTTTGAGATGCTTCTTGGCTGAGAGAGCAGCTTGAATAGATATCTGTCTTGCCCCCAATCCTCTGAAAATACATTATGGGGGTGACAAGAGGGAGACATCAGGCAACACAGTTTTGGAGGCTAGAAAAGAAATGGGAACTGATATAGCAGACCAGAAAAACTCCAGTCCTAACTAACAGTGGGTGAAGCTGACAACCCAGTGTACACTGCAGAATCTTCAAAAGGTGGTGCCAGTACCACTGGGATAAAGGTTGGTGCTGAAATAAGGAGGATCTGGTGGAAGTTTGAGGAGTTAGGTCCCTAATTCCCCTGCTCTCCTCCACATTCCTGTATACTGGTGGAATACTGGGGGACTATCCTTTGTAGAGAATCAAACCTAGGGTCTTGGGCTTGGAGATCAGCCCGCACAGTGGAGAATACAAGCGTGGTACTGGAAACACAGGGACTAAGAGGCCCTTTGCACACCAAGTGCTGAACGCAGAGTCCCCTCATCCTTCTTCTGTCAGCACCCAGACAATGGCAGCCAAACTGCACCCTCCAGGCAGGGGACTGGAAGGGTGTGCTTGGGGGATCAGCCAGGATGTCAGGAAAGATGAAAGACCTTGATGCTGAGGTCTTCTCAGCAAAGGGCCTGCTGAGTCATTCGCAGTGCAAAGCCAGAAAGCCCTGTCCATACTGGCAACTTTCAGTTTTTAAGTCTCCCACTCTGTGTTTACATTCCTTTTATCCCCCAGCTTTTTATCTTGAAAAATTAAAACTTACAGAAAAGTTGAAAGATTAGTACAAAGGATACCTATATTCTCTTCGCCTAAATTCACCGATTATCATTTTCCACATTTGCTTTCTCCCCCCACCTCCACACACACACACACACACACACACACACACACACACACAGGCACACATTTTTTGGAGCCATGTGATACTTTCTCGTAGTTAATAATGAGCAGACCACTAAGGAACAGCAGAAATCTAAGTAAAGCCTCTAACATAGAATATGGAATTCAAAACAAAAAACCAAAGCCTTTTGGAAGACATGGAATCTATGCAGAGAAGAAAAGTTAAGAAAAAAATCTTTCACTAATATCTTCGGCGAGAAGAGAGAACCTACTGTGCCTATGAAACAAGAATATCATGCTATTTAAAAATAGCATTCAAAGAACACCACCCAAAAAAAGATTCTTAGAAATTAAAATATAGGAGAAAATAAAAACTAAATAAAAAAAATTTTAAGGTAATGTGACAAAATCTCTCAGAAGGTAGAGCAAAATGACAAAGAGAAAGAAAACAGGACAGAAAAGAATGATGATTTAAGCATCATTCTTGGAGGTCTTGCAGGTCCACTATCTGAAAAATAGGAGTTCCAGAAACAGAGAATAGTGAAATGAATGGTAGACTTTCATTACTAAGATGATTAAAGAGAATTTTCCAGAAATGAAAGGCATGAATTTCCAAATTGGAAGGATCAGTGGAGTGCCTAGCACAATGGATAAAGGTGGACACACATCAAAGCACATCATTGTCAAGGTGCAGATCATAGCGAAGAAAAGACTTTACAAGCTCCCAGAGGGAACAAGTAGGGAGGGAGTCAGATCACTCAGAAAGGATGGAAATTTGGAGTGGCTTCTTTATCATGACAGCAGTGCTGTAAGCAAGAAATCAGGGCAGCAATACCTTCAAAATTTTGAAGGAAAATTATTTCTAAGCTAGAATTCTATGTCCAGCCAAACTATTAATTAAATATGAGGGTAAAATGCATACAAAGTCCCTAAAATTCATCTCCCTCTTTCTCGTGCCTACCTAAGGATAATACTCAATGGTCCTTCTTCAAAATGAGGAAGCAAAATGAGAACTAGGAAGACATGCAGATCCTGTGCAGATCTCTAGCACAGGAGAGAAATAGCAAGACCTCTGGAATAAAAATTGTGCTTCAGGAGTAAAAGGGAACCACTCAGATTGAAGCAACCTGACTCAAGAATCAGACATGCTGAGGGCTGTCTTCACAATGCCTGATGCTGTCAAGCCACCTTCATAACCACATAAAATTCCGGAAGACCTATACAACCCAAACAAGGAAATATACCAACAAAGAATAAAACATGATATGCAGGCAACAGGGAATCCAATCTTGGAGAAAGGCAGAAGAAATTCCAAGTATGGTAACAAAGCAAAAGCCAGATGACAGCTGAGCAGTGGGCCTAAAGAAAAAAATTCCCCAGACTAGGAAGAACGTCTTAAAAAAAAAATGGTACCTGCTATAAGTGACCTTGTGGAAAACTGTACAGAGATACAATTGGAAATAATACAAAGAATTGGTAAACAGGAAAAGAAAATTCAAAAGCAAGGCAAGTATTAATTTCAGGAAAAAATTAAAAACAAACAAGGGAAGAATCATAATACATTTTGTTGCTTTTATGTGAATGATGTTTGCCTAGCATATGAATGTAAATGCTGAATAGGGATTTAACAAAAAATTGCAGTCTAATATTGGGAAGATAGAAGATGAGAAGATAGCATAAGAGAGCTACTCCCTCTTCTATGGTAACAGAAAATAGGTGATGTTTAAAATTAATTTAAAAACCCATAGCAGCACATGCATATTATTTGGAAATGAGGAAATTTGAAAATGCCAGGAAAAACATGAAAAACTGCTAAAAGAGTCAAAGTGGTTACTTCTGGAGAACAAGACAATGTTTTTAAACAAATTTTTAGTATTGCTTGATTTTTAAAATTTTATATATGAATTACTTTAATAACAATTTTAAATATTGAAATAATCCATGAGAACTCTTCCAGCATGTTTGGTATCTAAAAGGTTTTCAGTAAAGAATCCTTTTGTTATGATATTATTATTAACAGAAAGAATCTTGGTTTACGGGTCAGATGATGTTGAGTGTATTCATAACTGCCACTGACTTTTTCTGGGTATTTGGACAGGGTGTTTAATTTACTGAGCCTCCAGTTTCTTCATTTGTGAAGGGAAGGGGTTGGTTATGTGTGTGTGTGTGTGTGTGTGTGTATGTATGTATGTATAGATATATAACATCTTAGGCCTGCTCCAGCACTATTGTATTATGAATAGAACCTTTTATGTAACATGCATACACTGACAGAGTGCTGTCACACATGAAAAATTCGGCTGCTTTTAAGGTCGTGACTTTGATCTGGGTCATGGAGCCAAGAAGATGAGGAATGTCTTAATCACAGTTTCAAGTACATGAAAGGCTATTGTGAGAAGGGGGTACCACAAAGGCCAGAATATGACAATATGATTTTAACCTCTGGAATGATCCTTACCTTGCAGAGCTGATGTATTAATAAAAAAGTTCGCTGTAGTTGAATGCACTTTGTAAAGGAATCCTGTACGTGCCTGGAAGGTATTGCCAATATTGTTTGGAAAGGGGACAGCACACTATAGTGGGGAAAGCTCTGAATTCTGGGGTTGATTTTGCTATTAACATTTGGTGTCAGCTTGGACAAGTTCTCTCACATCCTCTGTCCCAGCTTCAGGTTTGGTAAATGAAGGTTGACTTGGTCAGCATTCTTTGGTTAACTGGGAAAGAAATCAGATCAGGCAAAAATGGAGTAGCTCATGGAACTGGGACAAAAGCTGAATAACTTGGCTTCAGGAAGGACAGGAGCCAGCGATGATCTGGATATCTGGGCAGGGCTGATACCCAAGAGATTGAACAATGAGAATGGCAAAGGTATAGCCCAATCAGAATGGACGCTGGTAACCACACCTGAGTAAAGACCTAGAGGCCCTCAGCTGAACCAAGGTTTAACTCCTTAGTTGTTGGATCAAAGAGATAGTGGTCCCAGAAAGGGGATGGTACAGAGGGAATTCAAGGGGGCATGGGACTACAGCTATTTACCAACTGGCACATAAACATTCAAATATTTTAACAACCAGTACAACTGTATTGGTGTGTTCCTGCTGGATGTTAGAGCTGGGTCTGGGTATACGGAGCTATTTCCTTCAAGCCTCATTGTTAGGATGAATCAAGATGAAAATTCAGCAAACATATTTTCTTCCCTTGTGTCTCACCACTTAATACATACATTTGAAGGAGAAGGTATCTGGTTGGCCTAGTTTACAGCTTTTGCCCATCTTTGGCTACAGGAAAAGAGTACATCCTGAATTTCAGCCCCACCATGACTTCATTCAGTGGCGTAGAGGTAATTTCCCAGAGGAACTTGGAGGGTGAGATACAAAGCATTTAACAGGTGTTTTGGCAGGGACACCAATCGATTAGAAAGGACAGTGGCCCTTGACTGTGGAGCAGAGTCCTGAAAGTCCCCTGCTGTGCTGGGGGTTAATCCTCTGTGCCGTTGCAAGATCATGGCAAATACTGGGAGTCTTAGGAGCAAGAACAAGGTAGTCAGAAGGGTGTAGTGGGCGTAGGAGCAGGGAGCTTGGGTCATGGTTATTGTACATTATTATCAGCTGGTGCCTGCCTAGTAGCTGAGTATGGACCCTCTGCTACTTAAAAAAGGGGGGATGGATGCTGGGCTGGGGAAAATCACAGCTGGCTGTTACAGGAGAGTTGGAGTAGAACTGAAAACAACTCATTAAGCTGAAAACCATGGCTTACTACAGAGCACATTAGGAAATGTATGATGGAACTTTTGGTATTTGCCTGGTGAGGGGATGGGGTGGGCACTACTGAAATTTGGTCACTGAGGCCAGGAGTGATAAGTGTTCTACAATGTCTGGGGCAGTCAAGCATAATAAGGAACTCTACCTCCTCCCTCAAAATGCCAACAGCACCTCTGCTGAGAAATAGTAAAAGAATTTTCTGGAAGGGGCAGCTAAAAGGAGCATAGCCATATGCAATGGGAAGAAGGGGGAGAGTCCCATTTGGAGGGATACAGGATTTTTAGTCTACCAATAGTGCATCAAAGCATGAGGACTTGGAATAAAGGCTAATTACTAGTTGCCATTATTAATTTTTTACTATGGGTCAGGTCTATGAATGTATTTTCTTATTTAATCTGCATGACAATCCTCTGAGATATGACTAATTACCCCCTTTGTACAGATAAGGATATAGACTTAGAGAGGTAAAATAACCGCCCCAAAGTTGCAAGCAGGAGACAGAGCCAGGGTTTCAACTCAGGCTCATCTGATTCCAGAGTCTTCCTCCAAGTTTTCAGAGGACTGAGGGGAAAGGGGAAACGAAGTTGTGTAAGGAGTTCTTAGAGAGAGATGCTCAACACTACAGTCAGGTCACAAACTCAGGACGAGATTGAGGGAAGAGCTATGGAACTCTGGAATCAATTTCTGAGGGAGTGGAATTTTTGGTTATCTTTGGAAAGGCCCCTGATATTCATATGTTTTCATTGAGAAGAGAGGCCTTTCTGGGATCTTCTGGTCTTGTTTCTATGATTCAGTTCTCAGAGCTCTACCCAGACTCCAAGGGGCTGACTTTAAGATAAACATTGAGTAAACACGCTCTTGTAAGGAATGGAAATTCACACATAACTTCAATTAAAGGGAAGACTGAAACCAGCTATCCTGATTCACCATTTAAAGTGAAATGCAAGCACTCAAAAAATTAAAAAAGATGAAGGAAGAATGTTAGATTTTTAAAAGTAACACTTATTTTATATGATTACAAAAGCAACACACATTTATCCTATAGGATTTTTATTGAACAAATATTATGTTTGTCTATCTGTGGTATATGGAGTTTTGTACACATATGTAATATTTTAAAATCACCAGGAAAGCCTCCGTCTCCACTTCCCTATAATTCCATCATTGGTGCGTCTTTCCCCCCATGTCTAAAATTTTGTGCCAACTTTCAGCTACCTCCTCCAAGGGAAATACAAGAAAAACTTACAGTAGATATCTGCATCATAGTATAAATGAAGGATGTAAGAGCAAATTTTATTTCCGAAAACAGAGGACAGACTATGAGGGTGCTAGGAATTTGAATGGAGGACATTAGAAAGGAGATTTAACCAAAGCGATAGGTGTCTTCAGGAATAAATGCTGTATTTCAGGAATTCTGGTCCCAGCGCCTCTATCTGGGTAGGGCATAGGATCTTTTCAGTTCCAGCCCTGTTCTCTACCCACCCGCGTAGACTCCAGGTGGCGCTCGCACCCTTCTCACTACTATTTCTGCGTTTGGAGCCCCCGGACTTGGAGCCAGGCTCCCAAAAAGCTGCGCTGGTCGCCTGACCCCAAGTAATTGCGTTTAGTGAAGCGCGGAAGCAAAACGGCGCCTTGCTGCGACCGCGCAGTGTGGCCGAGCTGGGTCCAGTCCGGAAGGAGACCAATGGACGCGGGGCCGCAGCCGGCCCTTTCCACGCAGCCGCCGCAGCACCAGCCGGAAAGCTCGAGTATGGGCAAGGGGCTGCAAACACACGCCAATGCGGGGGAAAGCAGAGCAGATGGCTAAGGGCAGTTTTGGACAGCTGCAAAGTTGGAAGGACCCCCTTGGAAGGGTTCAAACGTCACGCGCCCTCCTGCAGCTGGGCATGATGGAAGCAGGTGCGGGGGCTCCCTAAGAGGACCACCTGCCCTCTCCCTTTTCTCCAACACTCCTTTGTTGGTAGTGAAATGTCTTCCTTTTATTTTTTTTTATAAGACTATCACGTATTTTCTAACAAAATTAGGGTCTTGGTAACCTCTTGCAAAGTCTGAGCACCGCTGCTTTGGCAACTTTTGGTCCTTGATTCGGAAGAGGAAGGGGAGGAGAGGGGGACCTACCTACGCAGACCTTTGCAGTGAGTGCCAGCCCCCGGAGCGCAGGGCCCATGACGCAGGAAGGCAAGGCCGGTCCTTGGGGCTGGGCACACAGCACCTGCGAACCGGAGGGCTCGAGACCTCCCAAAGCCGCCGCGGGGCCTGGCTCAGGTGCGCTCCCCTAGCCTCGGTCGGAGTGGAGGGGTGAAAGCGGCTCTCTCCTGGCGCTTCACACTGGTCTGCCGCGTGCACCTGGGGTGGCCGCCAGGTCTGGGAGGGCGCTTGGGCAGCGTCGGGCGGGCTCCCCAGCATCTCCCGTGGGCGGGGGTGGGGGAGAAGGGGAGGAGAGAAAGTGAGGAACGTTAGAAAGTTAGGCCTGCCTCTCGCCCCCTCCCGCCCCCGCGGCCACCTTCCGCTCTATAATTGGCCGCTCGAGGGCCTTCCTTTCCTCTTATCAGATCCCGGGCGCACAGCGGGAGGGAAGCGCTGGCTAGGAGGAGGCAGCTCCGGGAGGCAGGGAGAAGGAGCGGGAGCGGGAGAGGGAGAGGGAGAGCGGCTAATTAAACAGGGCAACCGTAGGGAAGCGAGCCGGAGGAGCCGTAGGCCGCCAAGAGCCAACTCGCCGCAGAGCTTGGATCTAACTAAGGCGCCGAGGGTTCCCCAACCTAGGCTGGAACCTTGCCTTGCACAGGTCAGTTCCAGTTTCTCTCTTCCTCGGCTGTCCTTTGAAAAGTCTTCGTGAGGCAGGAACAGTGGAGAGGGTTAGCCACCTGCAAATGTAATGCATTACCTCGGACCTTGTCTGCACGCACAACTAGGACGGCCCGGGGACGTTGGGGTGGGATGGGATGGTGGAGGTCTTCGCGGAGGTCTCTGGACAAGGAGGATGGAGATAGTGGAGTGCCTTGTGTTGCTCCCTGCGCATGGGACCTCCCCTTTTCTCAGGTGCTTGGGTGCTTTGGACATGTTGCGGGACAGTGGCGGCTCCAGCATTTCCAGGCAGAAGGGGCTTGCTAAAGGCGACAATCTGCTGGGAAAGAGGCTTAGAGGTTTGTCTTGGCGGGTGTTATGGAAAGCACACTGTTTTTATTCAGATTTTATTGCAGTGGCTTGGGAGAGCAACTGATGGAGATCATGGGGGACGAGGCTGGGGACCCGGCGCTAGACACACGGGGGAGCAACCAGGCAAAGCGCGTTGATGGACGATGTTGGCCGCAGCCTCTCCTCCACATCTCCGCGCCAGGAAACCGAGATGCTTCGCGCTTTTTGCTTTGGTATCCAAGTCTCAAAGGGAGGTTATGGCCTTGCGATGCACAACCAGGCTGTAATGTTGGATAGTCCTCTCCGCCCTGTCTTTTCCGCATCTCACATCCCCACCTCGCACCCCCTCTGTTATCCTTCTGGATCCTTCTCTGCTTCAAGCCCCCTGGAGCGGAGATGCTTCTAGCCCATCTGGGCTTTGGCGCGCAGTGCGCACAGGCGGGACAGGGTTAGGGCCCGGCCAAGAGGAACCCGCGTGGGGCCGCTGGAGTGGCCTCAATCCCAGGCCAGCGCCTGGACGCCGCCAGCCAGCCCGGGAACGCTGGCGCTTGTATCTTGGCGCTGCGTTCTTGGATCCTCTGTGGGAAGCACTTCCTGTGGCGTGCCAGCTCCGGGTTGCCTGTGGATCGCCCCCTTTGCCTAGATTTGGGCAGGCTTTGGATCCGCTCTTAGGGTCCAAATGGAGCTTTTGGATTTTCCCGGAAATGGTTTCTGGAGCTGCTAGTGAGAGTCGGGGTCCTGGGAGCCCCGATTCCTTCCCAACTTTTGGAGAATCTGCTGCTGGCGGTACCTGAATGGGGGTGGGAGAGAAATAAGGGTGTAAGACTTTGGTAGGTCTGTGGGGA
Source organism: Bradypus variegatus (assembly GCA_004027775.1). NCBI lineage: Eukaryota > Metazoa > Chordata > Mammalia > Pilosa > Bradypodidae > Bradypus > Bradypus variegatus. Next base: position 8,713 of record PVKY010010414.1, read on the forward strand.
GCAGAAATGAAAATGAATTTTCCTGAAACCCAGCTCTTAAAAGCCCTGGGACCCCCCACCTAATGGGGGGTGGGGAGCACCTCCTAGTAGCAGCATGTGATGAAGAGGCTCTATTCAAATCGAATTCTGAACCCAGGGAACTCACTGGTGACTTTGGAATGAATGAATGGATGAATATCATTGGGATTCTTGGTTATTCAGAAGAGTAAGTTGGGTGGGTTTCCCCTGAACCTGGACCCCGTGGCTTGGTCCCAGGATGAGCTTCAGGATACCTTTATACTTTTCTTTTCTTTTTTTAACAGCTTTATTGAGATATAATTCACACATCCATTTAAGTGTACAGTTCAATAGGTTTTAGTATATTCAGAGAGTTGTGCAACCATCACCACAATTTTAGAGTATTTTCATCACCCTCAAAAGAAACCGTACACATTAGTAGTCACACCCTATTCCTTCTCTCCAGCCCCGGCAACCACTGACCTGCCTTCTATCTCTGTGGATTTGCCTGTTCTGGACATTTCCTAGTTTCCTGTATATGGAATCATAGACTATGTGGTCATTTGTGCCTGGCTTCTTTCACTTAGCATCATGTTTCCTGGGTTTGTCCTGGATGTGCAGGGTACCTTTTTTTTTTTTTTTTAAACCCTCTTGCTAAATGCTGGGTGGCCTCTCCTTCTGCCTGGGGATCCCTGAATCAGGATCAACCCGAACCTCCACTGCAGCCATGACCTCCTGCGGGTCCCTTTGAGAGGAAAGAGCCACACTGTGGTGAGGCCTCTCAGTAATTCCTTGGGCAGGATTCATTGGAATTAATCAGAATTCCTGGAGCAGTTTTGGATAGGCTTCAGGATTAATGGGAGGAGCTCTTTGGCTCTTTTCCTGCTGCTAAAGGTCCAGCTGAGGATTCCAGACAGCTCTCAGGGCCTTCCACACATGTCTTGGTTTCCAGAATCAGCTGGGGCTGGCCTTTAGAATGGGCAGAGCAAACCAGTGGATTTCAGACGCAATGGGGCAAAGCCCTCAGTCTACCACAAAGGGACCTTGGGGTGTGCTCTCTTTGGATCTTAAATACTTTCAAGTGTCACCTAGTAAAATGCAAAGAACTTATGCATATTTTTAGCTGACTTTCTCCACAGTTATGTGATTCCAGAGTCACATTTGCAGTCACTTTTATCCGAACTCATCCAAATGACTGTTTTCCTGGCCTGTGGCGTGCAATTTAAGATTCCTTTGAAGGATGAGTGAGCCTTCCTGAATTGCTGCAGGCTGGAAAGGTGTTCTTTGAGCAACACTGAGCTAACAGATTATCTGGGATTATGGCAGTTGGTTGACAATAGGGTCATTGGTAAATGAGACAGCTGTTTGGGAGTTGGGAGAGGAGAAGGAGGAGAACCGACAGAGAGGAATGGGGGTGAGGGAAAAAGAAAGTTTAGAGAAAAGTGACAAAAACAAACTTCCTCCTTGGCAGATTTGCCCTCAGATAGGGCTGCATGTCATGAAAACAATTGTTCTCCTCTTGCTTCTCGTATAAGTACATGAAAATTGGCAGGGCTCCTCCAGTTACTCTTCTCTATACACTAAGCTTTGATTGTGAACCCAGCCCCACCCTGTTCTGGAGGGAATGAGGGGTGTGGGTGTGTGTGGTGGGGGTGCTGGCATAGTTTTTGGAACCTATTGGGTACCTGCCCTTTTCCTTTTCAGAATCACATCTAAGTTTCCCAATTACTTGGGGAAATAAATATTATTCCTCTTTTAGAGATAAGATCACATGAGCTTCAGGAAAAGAAATTATCTTGGCTGGGGTCACAAACTCACTGAGTGACAGAGGCAGGATTAAGGAATGTCTCCAGTACACAGATTTGAATCCAAATCTCATTGGACACTGTCACACCTGCTTCTTTGATGGTGGGAGAGGGGAGTTGATAACCTGGACAGGATGTTGTAAACTGAGGCCACATAATCTGGTAGATGAAACAGAGGATGGTTGGTTGACAGCTGTGGGTGAAATCTCAGCTTGCTCTTTTGTGCCCCTAGACATGTTCCTTAGCCCCTCTGTATCTCAGTCTTCTTATCTAGAAAATGGGTTTGGCAATACTTAGTGGGTTGTTTTAAGATCTATGATGAGTTAGCCCATCTGATGCTTTTTTCCTGCTTCTTCCTCCTTCTTCCCACTTTTTTCTTCTTCTCACCATCCCCCTCCTCCTTTCCCCCCTCCTCTTTCTCCCTTTCTCTGCTTCATTTTTTGAGGTGATGGTATGAGTAGAAAGGAGAGTCTATGGGGAATCTGACAGCTGAGTGTATTCTAAATTAGAACTTATAGCTGACTCTACACTTCCTCAAGATGATTTTTATATCAGTTGTCTCATGCTTTCCTGCCAGTAGGCCTTTGGTGGAACTACACTGGCAGGGGTCCCTAACTTTGAATTTGGGGGAGCAGTGTTTGGTCTCTTTCCCCTCAGCAATTACCTGGGTTGTTTATGAAAATTGTCTAGAGGAAGGCTGGGCTTTGCTAAGTCAGCCAAAATGTCTTAGGATATTTCTATAACCAAAAAGGGCCACTGGGGGCCCTTTATTGACTAGAGATCTGCATCTAGGTGGCTTTTTATCTTGGCTTTTACAAAGAGGAGCAAATGGAGTGGATGTCTGTCTAAAACCAATATTCTACTGCAGGTATTTTTCTTCCTTCCTTTCTCCACTTCCCAGGTCTGCCCCCTGCCGGTGCTGGCGCTGTACTGAGTACTCAGAATACAGAAGTAGGCATGTAGGTAGGTAGAAATGCAAATAGCCAATTACAATACAGTGTTAAGTGCTACAGAATGGAAAACAAAGATTGCTACTGTAGGAATCACAGGAGGAGCATCCAACCCAGACTGGGAGAATCAGGAAAGCCTTCCAGAAGGAAGAGATGTCTAAGCTGAGGCATGCAGCTCTCCTTTTCACTGCTTGTAGACATAGATTTTAGTTAAAAATAATCCCTCCATTTCCTCAAAGAGCAGCTCTACTTCAGTAGAGAGAGAGAGAGAGAGAGAGGGAGAGAGAGAGAGAGAGGGAGGGAGAGAAAAGCCAGATGATGGGACATTCCTGAGTCAAGAAGCTGTGACTCCAATTTGCCTTCTATCAAACAGAACTTACAGCATCTAGTTTAAGACTGTTTGACAAATTGCATTTCTGAGGCTGATTTCCAGTTAAATCCCTTGCATGTGAGTCATTCACAGGCCTGCTGTTAACCTACACAGGATCTTTCTGTGAATTAGAAAAAGTCCTCTTGGGCAGGCCAATGGTTTGGTGAATGGACTATGCCCCTAGGAAAAGACAACAGCATCCTTTCCTCCAGATGACATAGCTTTGCACTGGGGCACACAACTTGGAGAGCAGAGTGCCCACTGATTTTAAGCCTCAGTCCTCCCCTATGTCAAATGCAAAGAGTGCAGCGCATTAGCTGTGCAATTGCACACATCAGCCTCCATCCTTCAGCAGCATTAAATCAATATATATTTGTTCATTGTCTAGTATGCATGTTGAAACTTTTTGATCATGGATTAAACTACCCATGAGGTGTCTTTTGGTACAGTTGTGATGAGATGAGCACCGTTGGAAGGCCTGCTTGCTTGTGGATCTAGGGCAGTGCTACTCAAAGTGTGGTCCACTGACTGGTGCCCATCCATAAAGTACTTGTTACTTATCCCTGAGGTTGTAGATAAGGAAATTACACCTTGATGTAGTCCATGACGTCACGAAGCACACAGTAAGTTCAGCTGAGATTTTTTTCATAACACTCTTCCATGCAATGCATTGCTTTATATTCTGGCATAAGCTCCTTGTCTCATTGTGGACCAGCTGCTTTGAATAGCACAGCTCTAGGATTATTTGGCCAGGGAGGTGATCTTAATCCTTTCTGCCTTTTATGCTACTTTCTTTTCTCTCTTCTCTTCCCCTACTTTTTTTGTCCC
>PVKY010010415.1:0-12653 GCA_004027775.1 Bradypus variegatus
ACCTGTGAAGACATCTGATCCAGAGCTATTCTTAGTTGGAAGATTTTTGAGGACTGATTCAATCTCTTTGCTTGGAATTGGTCTGTTGAGATCTTCTGTTTGTTGTATGGTTAGTGTGGGTTGTTTGTGTGTTGCTAGTAATTTGTCCATTTCATCTAGTTTGTCCAATTTATCGGCATATCAGTTTTCATGGAGTCTCCTGTGATCCTTTTTATTTCTGTGGGTTCAGTAATCTGCACAGAGGTAGGGCATGTTCAAGGTTTATGATGTAGGCAACTTACTATCAAATTTTTGAAAACTGTATATATATATCATTAGATATATGGATAGGTAAAGGAAGGATAAATACAGATACATAGAATTATACGAAAATGTGACAAAATATTACAGGGAGACAAATAGGGTATGTGGGTATGGTGTATATTGGAGTTCTTTGTATTATGAACATAATTTTTGTAACCGTCCATAACTTTAAAATTATTTTCAAAATAAAAGTTTTAAAAATGAAAAAAAAGTAAAGTTTAGCCTTTTGCTGCTATCACATTATTGAATATTTGCACTTGCTATTGTATACTTTTCTTGATGTTCCGAACAATCTGTCACCACTAACACAACTACTTTCATAGTAAATTACTACAGAAAAGTTAATAATTCATTTTTATTATGGCCCAAATGTACGAAAGTTAAATAAAGTAATTATTTTTTGGCCTAAAACTACAGGTAGAAAAATCATACACCTGCTGATTGAAAGGTGATAACATAAAAAAGTGGAATAGAATGTTAAAGCCTTGCAGCTATATCTTTTTAAAAAGAGAGAGATTTATCTTTTTAGAGATCCATAACATATATATGGATAACATCACATAATGTCTGGCATTTGTTTCAGAATAACCCACAGAAGAATGGAGAAGAACGGGAGAAGCACTGGAGAACGAGATGAAGCCTGGGGGTACTCCAAGGTGGCCTGCGTTTGAAGCTGGGTAACGGGGACCCGAGGGTCCATTATACTATTCTCTTTACTTCTATACATGCTCATAATTTTCTGCAGTTAAAAATTAAAATAATCAGGTGGTATAGAGCCATCTCCTAAATAACCCAGTTCTTGGGTTTGAACATTCTTGGGGGGACATACTCATATGGAAATTACAGTACTTATTACACACACACGGCTATCAAAACCAAACAATCAAAATGGCACTGCTCGAAGCCCTTACTGCCCTTGAAGACTTTTAACATTTAGGTAACTTTATGAAGGTAATTCATGCTCAATCTATATAAAATTCCCTAGTGCCAAAGTCATCATTACAATTACAATTCCCAGTCAGCTAAGCTTCCCTTGTAACTGGCATAAAGATGCTTGTAAATTCAGGAAAAGCCTTTTGGAACCCTCTAGAATAAAATACTAGATGATAAAGAGAATATGGTTATTGCACACTTAAGTACAATCACTGTATTTGACAAGCTGTTTTTTAATACATAGAAAAAAAAACTACCCTTGGTCCTGCAAAGAGGGATTGTGGCATCCTACTCAGTACACTCCTGTAAAAGGGCCTTAATAACAACTTGTCCAGACTTCTGAATGACAATTATAAAGTTAAGAAAAACACCAAATAAAAGTTAACATATATCTCATAATATATTAGGAATATTTTAGCTTACCATAAACAACCGGATACACTGTCCCTCGTATACCTGACGCCGGACAATGCATATTTTTTCCATTCAAATATACATTCAGTTCTACATGGTCATATGTAATACCCTAAGAAGAAAAAAAATTTAAGCCTGAATAGTCAGAAAATACTGGTTGGGAAGCACAAGAATGCAAAAAACTGACTAAGCCAAGGGTCACAACGGCTTTCATTAATGGTTTACAATCGGCAGAGTTCTACTTGACCTGAGTGGAAACTCTAATGGCGATTACGGGGTGGGGTGGTGGGGCTGGGGGAGGTAAGATCCAGGAGTCCACACTGGCAGTAAAACACGTACTACTGCTACATGCTTCTTTGTATTCATATCCATACATGTTACACCCAGATCACCAGATGTTATATTTTGAATATTAAGAGGAGGCAAGTACCACCCGGCATGGACAGAGAGACCTTTTTAACTCAGACAGAAAACACCACCCTCTCAGCACAGAACTGGAACTAGAGGGACAACCATGAGGTCATCACCACTGGGCTCACTGCCTGCCCTTGCTGGTTTCAAGTTGTGAAGAAAGGTCCTTATACACTTATTTCCAAAAAGAAATCATACATTTCCATTTCTCTTAACCCTGATTTCAACTCTGTCAAGTGTATTACAGAGGTAAAGCTGGATCTGCAATTGAATGTAGTAATTAGAAATTACGGTCCAGTTGAAAAACAGAAAACTAACAGCTCAAAAGATTAAAAAACAACAACAGTGGAATAAAAATGTATTACTTTGAACACTATTGATGGTACAAAAATCACAATCAGGCTGATTAGTAATCATAATTGTTATGATGATTTAAATACTAGGAAACACTTAGCCATATTATGTACCAAGCACTACCCTGGGCACTTCATATTTACTCATTTACTCTTTACAACAAGATAGGTTTTGTCATCATCCCCATTCTACAGATAAGATAGCTAAGGCACAGAGAGGTTAAGCAATTCACCTAAGGTTGCACAGCCAGGATGTGCAGATCTGGGATTTAAACTCACGCGGCATGGCTTCAGAATACTAGCTCTGAACCTCCATGCCACACTACCTTCCTTTCAAACTTTACAATGGTCACTGCCTGATGACAAAAAGAGATCTTCCCTCCAAAGAAGAAAGAAGAGACAGCAGAGATCTTTCAACAGAGAGACCACAGACTAAGAAGCAGGCCACTTCAAGGGTTTTCACATGTGGATAAATTATTTCACCTCAAAAGTGTCTCAAGAGGTAGAAAGAGCTCCTCCAGATCATGCAGTCTTCACTCCCTCACTTTCCAGTTAGACAGCACAGGCCCAGAGAGGTAGATTGGTGAGTGCTAGAGAAATTTCTCTTTGTATCTTAGCAAAGCCCGGGTTAGGGTCAATGAAATAATGAAAAAGATAAACTGTACATAGATTGCCTGTGTTTCATTTTGGTTTATGTATTTAAATATAATAATAAAGCGAAGTGATAGCTAGTATTAGCTTTTTTAATGAAGAGATTTGTTTTCATTTAATATACATATATATATATATTCCATTAAAACAATCACTCTCTTTCTCAGAGTGGCTTTCAGGCAAGCTTCGCCGCCTGGTGGCAGCAGAATCTACTAAAAAAAGCAAGTCTTAGGCCCTGAACTGCAGCCTAACAGTGAAATCCCACCACCAAAAAAGGAAGAGAGCAGGAAAGTCAGAGCAGAGTTCAGTTAAGCATGTTCTAACCTAAACTGTCCTTTTATATGTGATCTACACACCGGTACCAAAATATCCTATGTGGCCTGTGTGTTCATTAGTAACCGGATGCTGGTTTAGGGAACAGACCCTGAAATCAGATTGCCTGGATAATCCCAGCACCACCCCACACAAGAAGTTACTCCACTTCCCCTAATCTGTAAAATGGGGTCATAACACTACTTCTCTGGCAGGGTCACCATGAAGATTAAACAATTTAATTTCTGGCCATGCACTTAGAACGGGGCTTTGACCTACAACAAATTCTAGACAGGTTTTTGCTATTACTACTACACAGAATATTTATAAAACTTCTCTAACATTACACTGAAAAACACATTTTTAGAATGGAATTTGCACTTTTCCAGGCATTATAGAAAAGGAAGAACTAGGTGTAAGTGATTCCCTGTACATTAATTTATTAGTTTCGTTAATTTTATTAATCTATAGTAACTAAATCTCAAAGTACAAAAACGTGTTTTTTCCTAAGTATTTTAATGGAAACACCATTTGTACGGCCAGTAAAGAGATCCAGGAACCTGAAAAAGTTTGTCTATCCTGTGGACAAAATAATCCCCCGTAAAGTGTATTTGTATTCGGGTCTCCTAAAGCTCTGTATAGGCACCCAGCACACACTAAGGAGGCCTCCCAGGACCGGACGGACCCCCGCAGCCTTCAGGATGGGAACCTGGTTTGGGAAACGAGCTTTGAGGGCGGCCCAGGCCATCTGCAGGCGCCAGGTGGAATCCGACGACGTGAGACGGGGCCGGAACCGCAGGGCCTCGCGCGGGGACCTGGCTGCTCCCTGCTTCCTCCGGGACGCCCTTCCCACTGCCCTGGAACCCAAGGTCCAGGCAGTGAGCTCGGAGGACAGACCTGTCCAAGCGCCCGCGAACCCGCGTCTCCGAACCCAGAACGCGGCCGCGCAGGCGCGGAGCCGCGAGCCTTGCGAGTCCATTTAGGATCTGAGGAAATACCTCCGACGCCAGCCACCGTCAGGGGAGCGGGCTCTCCCGAGACCCCAAGCCCGGTCGGATGCGGGCGCGCGGAAGGAGCCGGCGGGGTCTATGTGTCGGCGCCCCTCCTCCAGCATGATCTTCCTCTGTGTCAATTCTTACCTTAAAAATTCTAACTGGAGGTCCGCTTTGGAAAGATAGCCCCTCAAGACCCCTGAGGCTACGGAAGGCCGGGACCCCGCGCACCCGCCAGCCCCCGGAGCACGGCCGCGCGCTCCCCCCGAGCCCCGCCCCCTCCTCTGCGCATGCCTTGCCCCGATTGCCCCGCCCCGGCCCCTGCGCGCCCCGCCTCCGACCTCTTGGCTCCACACGCCGGCGAGCCCGGCCGGGCCTTGCTCTTCTTGCGCTGCGCCCTCCCGGCCTCGGGCGTCGCTGTACCGGCCGCGGAGCTCCGCACGGACGTCTCCTGCGCTCGGGGGTGGGGAGCGGGGCCGGTGTGGCCGTAGTTTCGGGGCGGCGTCGCCGAGGCGTGGTCGGCAGGCCGGGGCCATGGCCGCCTCGGTGTTCTGCTGCCTGCGGTGCTGCCGGGACGGCGGGACCGGCCACATCCCGCTGAAGGAGATGCCGGACGTGCAGCTGGACACGCAGCACATGGGTAAGGAGCCCCTGCCGGGACCCAACGGCCCCACCGCGGCACAAACCCGGGCCGGGTCCCCGAGACCCCCTGCCGCGGCCGCGGGGCTGCCCGGACTCCTCCGACCTGGGCCCCGGGGACCCCCGGACGCCTCCCCGCTGCCGCTCGGTGCTGACCCTGGGCTGCCCGGCGCTGCCCCGTCCTGGACGGGCCGAGCTTGTTTTGCTGGGAGTGATCGCGCTCGTCTCCGGATGAAAACCGGTCGCACCTCGGCTCGGGAGGTGCCTTCGCCTGCGCCCTGCCGGCCCCGGCGCCGCGCTCGTCTGCCGCTGGGTTTTCCTTCCACTCCGGAGGGGCGTGTGGCTGCTCATTTCACGCTCTCCTCTCCTCTCCGTGGCCTCTTTCTGCGCCGTGTTATTCCGTCCTTGGGCTTTTCCCATACACTTCCACGCTTCTGGAATATGGTCTAGAAGGAGACATTTCCCAATCTTAATTTTTTCAGAGTATTGCCTTTGTGTGGATTTTTCTGTTCTGAACATACTTCTGCACCTTTGACTTTTCCCTCATCTCTCGTTGTCTGAAGGACAGGGCGTTATTATTTCTAGGAAAACCCTCTCTTACCTCGGATGTTTTATAATTCTGGAAACATTGCCCGTTATATTTCTAGATTATATTCCTGTGGCATGTACTAAAACCACAAATGTGATGATTGTATATTACCTGGTATGTGAGCGTTTGCTCTTTTATTCTTTGGTCTTCCAAGTGTAGAACAGAACTTGATACTGTAGTAAACAAATGTTTAAATCATTTCTTATCCATCCCCATTTATAGACTTTCAGAACCCACGGTTTATCCCCAAAATGTTTCCATTTCATTTATTCATTCACTCACCTTATATTTATTGAGCAACTGTTAGGTGACAGGCATTGTTTTAGGTGCTGAGAAGATCAGTAAAGGACAAACACACGCAGGCCCTAGAGCTTATGGTCAGCTTCAGCTCTTCTTTCTCTCTTGCCAGACTCCTGAATTACTCTTTCCTTTGGCCTCTGCCTTCTCCATGAGGAGCTCCTCAGTTGCACTCACTCCACTGTTTTTCTTTCTGCACAGCTGTCCAGCAACTTTAAGCTGCTAATTGGGTGAAGTAGTGCAAAGTCATCCCCCAATTTTCTACCTGCATGGAGGTTTTTTTTAACCTGTATTACAATAGACTCGAGCTTGGATCACAGAAGAAGCCTGATTTTAAGAAGCTGAAAAAAATGAAAGAGAGAAAAAGCTTGTTGGGTTAGAAGAGGGGATACCTTTCAAGCATGAGTTGATCTTTAGTTGAAAATGTGAAAAGCATATGGAGCAAGTATGCGTGTATTTGGATATGTGCTAGGTTATATTAGATAATCTAAAGAATGTGATTGCTTTTTTTTAAAAGAAAATAATCTATAAATTGTATTTCCAAATGACTGTCTCTTAGAGTTATCACTTATTTTGGTGATGCTGCATTGCTTAAAACCATTTCAGAACTTCTCTTCTGGAATTTTCTGTGGCATAGTTTTTGAACTGTGAATCTTCATACGTGTCATGTCTTCTGCTTTTAACTGTGAATTGACTTTTTAGAAATGAATGCTTTCCATCTGTTCTAGTTTGCTAATGCTACTGGAATGCAAAACACCAGAGATGGATTGGCTTTTATAAAAGGGGGTTTATTTGGTTACACAGTTACAGTCTTAAGGCCAGAAAGTGTCCAAGGTAACACATCAGCACTCAGGTACCTTCACTGGAGGATGGCTGATGGTGTCCGGAAAACCTCTGTTAGCTGGGAAGGCACGTGGCTGGCATCTGCTCCAGAGTTCTGGTTGCAAAATGGCTTTCTCCCAGGACATTCCTCTCTTGGCTGCAGTTTCTCAAAAATGTCACTCTTAGTTGTACTTGGGATATTTTCCCCCTCTTAGCTTCTCCAGAGCAAGAGTCTGCTTTCAACGGCTGTCTTCAAACTGTCTCTCATCTGCAGCTCCTGGGCTTTCTTCAAAGTGTCCCTCTTGGCTGTAACTCCTCTTCAAAAGTTCACTCTCAGCTGCACTTCACTGAGTTCCCTCTGCCCCTCAGTTCATTTATATGGCTCCACTGATCAAGGCCCACCCTGAATTGGTGGGGTCATGCCTCCATGGAAGTATCAGAGTTATCACCTACAGTTGGGTGGGGCATATCTCCATGGAAACCCTCAAAGAATTCCAATCTAATCAGCACTAAAATGTCTGCCCCACAAGATTGCATCAAAGAATATGGTTTTTTCTGGAGGACATAATACATTCAAACCAGCACATTCGACCCCCTGGACCCCAGAAAAACATATTCTTTCCAAATACAAAATACATCCATCCCATCACAATATTACAAGAACTTAAATCATTTCAGTAACAATAGTTAAGTACAAGATCCCATCAAAATCAATTATCAGTGTGGTCAGTCCTCAGGCATAATTTTCCTCTAGCTGTGGATCCGTGAACTTAGAACAAGTTATGTGCTTCCAGTATACAAAGGAGGGACATTCATAGGATAAACATTCCCATTGCCATAAGGAGAAAGACTAAGGAAAACAGGGTTAACAGGACCAAAACAGTTCCTAAAACCCGCAGGACAAACTCCATTAGATTTAAAAGTCTGAGAGTCATTTACAGAATGATATTGCATCCTTGGGGCTTGAGAGAGCAGGAGTCTAACCCTTCCTAAGGGCCTTTTTGGCAGCCCTTTCCGCTCCAAACGCTTGGGTGAGTTCTCCAACATATTCACACATTGGGAAGAACACGTTCTCGGCCCCACCCTCCTCAAACATCGGGGCAGCACCTGGATTCCCTTCCTTCTCTGGGGCACACGCTCAACCCCTTCAGAACAGTGGAGTGGCAGCCAGGCTCTCCCCAATTCCCTGGGAATGTGCTCCACCCTCTTTGGGACCTGGTGTGGCAAAACTCTTCCAGAGCATTGGGGCGGAAGGCCCACCCTCGACCTCTGGGGCAAACTCACCCTTTTCATGCGTGTGGGCCACTCCGCTTTCCCAGCCTAAGGCCTCTTGACTCCAGACCTCAAACTCCATGGTTCTGTCTTTGGAGAAATTTTTCCTTCAATCTGTTCCTTGTCTGTTTCCTCCAGTCCAGATTGGCAATGGCTCTGTCTATAAAGATCTCGCAAAAATTCTGTTGGCTTCACATGAAACAGAGGGGTCAAAGCCGTCAGACAATAGGACTTTCCACAGATCCTTTCTGGATAACTCCATCTCCAGTTCTGGCTTGTACTGAAATGGTGGCTGGGTTCCATGTTTAGTTAAATCCTCATGTTGGGCTGTAGCTTCTGGGGATCCACCTCCTGGAAGCCTGGAATTTTCCAAACCATCAGTGTCTTGTTTCTTTGAATCCAAGGGTTCAGTTCTAAGTTTATCTCTCTGCTCGCATTTTACTATAAGCTGCAAGGAGAAGCCAGGGTACACCCTCCACATGTAGTCTGGAGATCGCCTCAGCTAAGTAGTCTCATCTGTAGCTACTCTCTCGGCTTCTGTGTGTTCCTCAAAGTGTCCCTCTTGGCTGTAACTCCTCTTCAAAAGTTCACTCTCAGCGGCACTGAGTTCCCTCTGCCCGTCAGCTCATTTATATGGCTCCACTGATCAAGGCCCACCCTGAATGGGTGGGGCCACACCTCCATGGAAGTATCTCATCAGAATTATCACCTACAGTTGAGTGGGGCACATTTCCATTGAAACACTCAAAGAATTCCAATCTAATCAGCACTAAAATGTCTGCCCCACAAGTTTGCATCAAAGAATATGGCTTTTGCTGGGGGACATAATACATTCAAACCAGCACACCATCTAATACTTTAAAAGGGATGGCACTCATTTGGAAATGTCTGATGTTTCTTAAAACATACTCTTTGGCTACAGTTATATGTGTTCTGGCCGTTCCCAAATTTGCCTGGGCTTTTTAAGTAGTACTTGTGACTAATGAAACTACCTAAATCACATAGATCTTTGTACTTAAAGAGAAATGGAATAAGCTTAAAATAATTCCCTAATAAATTACAAACACCCAGCATGTTCTTTGAATATATTCATCTTTCTATATAAAACATCTAGCAGATTGCCTTGCAGATAAGAAATGATAATGAAGTAAGAGGAAATACTGCCATGCTCAGAGTTGAACTGCAGTTCCACCTGATAGAGTTGACTATATTGTATTGAGGGTCATCTGATACTTCCATAAACTTAGCACCATAGGATGACATCCAAGATGGTAAGTTATCTACTAGAGAAGCTTGTTAAAAGGTTTTAGCATATATAGGGGCCTGCAGAACATTGCCAGGAAAGACAGAATACAATTTATTTGCATAATTTTCGAAATATGTTTCAGTTAGGATGCTTTTGGTTGCAAATAGTAAAAAAATAAAAAATAAAAATACAATGCGGAGTTGTTTTAACAATGAGGGAAATGTGTGGGTTCACATAACTGAAAAATATGGAGGTAGTACTAACTCTAGGAAAGATTGAGTGCTGCCGAGGACTGGGTGTCTTTCCATCTATAAGCTCTGCTTTCTGCAGCTTATTCTTGAAGGCTGGCCACCGTGATAGCTTGTAGCAGCTCCCTGGGCTGTAGGCTTCCTCATTGAGACCCAGCAAGAGGGAAAGAGTATCTGTTGTTCCCTGCAAATGTCCTGAGACTATCTGTGGTCGCAGCGGCTTAGGTCATATGACCGTTCTTGACTCAATCACTGTGGCCCAGAGATGTGGGATGCACTGATTGGCCTAGCTAGGTCAGATGCTGTACCCCTGAATCCAGAGATGGTGTCAGCTTCCTTGGAACTGTTTTGATCTGCAGAGGGAAGTCTGTTGCGAAAGGGAAAACAGGTGCTCCACATCCACTGCAGAGTGCTTTGTACAACAGAATCATTCATTCATTTCTTTATCAGTTATCTGTCGAGCATCTGCTGAGTGCCAGGTGTGCATGGTCTTTGCCACCAACAAGGAGCTGGGCCGTGAAATGCTCTCCACTTGGAACTACTAGAGATCTGTGGGGTAGACAGATGTAAATTATTTATAAAGTACTGTTCCAGAACTTTGAGTTTAACATATGAAATTAAAAAACAGTAGATATGAATACATATTTCCGTACTCATAATTAGGATCTTACCCTGACCTTTAAGAGTGTGTGCGTGGGGACAAGATGGTGGCATAGAGAGGTGCTGAATTTAGTTAGTCCTCTAGAGCAACTAGTAAATAGCCAGGAACAACTGGTATATAGTCTGGAACAACTGTTGGGGGACATCTGTGACTGGACACACGTAGTACACCAGCATGGAATGGGTGTAACAGCTGAGATTGCCCAGCATAAACTGTAAGTAAAGCTTCCCAGACTGCAGAACTTGGCCCCTGCTCCCCACCGGCATGGCAGGCTGAGCTGAAATACTTCCCTCTGGAAAAAAGAAGCTGGTACCTGGAGGAAAGTAACTCAAGCAAGTTCCAATTGCAGTTTTAATTAACAAATTGGGACTACTGAATACAGGCTACAAGCACAGATTAATCCGGAGCAAATAGGAAAGGAATCTGAGGTTCCTCCCAGCAGAGAGGAGGCAGGGCTGATGGGAAAAAATAATTAATAAATAAATAAAAACAGAGGCTTTTGGAGATGGCTGAGCACAGAGTATTTGAAAACAGCTATGTCCCAAGAAAAGGGGCACAGAGAACCAGGTATGAACGCTAGTTAACTGGTGAAACTAGGGGCCTGGGGACTGGCTCTGAAAAGGGGCTTTTGCTCTTTTTCCTTTTTCTTCCTCTCATTCTTAGCAGCTCATTAGAGGAAGCGTCAGGCATTTTCAGTTGTCAGCCCTGATCCGGGCAAGAAATAATCACTGAAAATTTCCCAACTCTTATGAAAGACATAAAACTACAGATTCAAGAGTGCAGCCTGCCCCAAATAGAAGAGATCCCAGTAGACCTACTCCACACTTATGATCAGATTGTCCAATGTCAGAGACAATGAGAGAATCCTGAAAGCAGTGAGAGAAGAGTAATCTGTCACATACAAAGGCAGGTCAATAAGACTATGTACGGATTTCTCAGTAGAAACCATGGAGGCAGGAAGGCAGTGGTATGATATATCGAAGATGCTGAAGGAGAAAAACTGCCAACGAAGAATTCTAGATGTGGCAAAACTGTTTTTCAGAAATGAGGGAGAATTTAAAATATTCTCAGACAAACAGACACTGACAGAGTTTGTGAACAAGATACTGCTCTACAGGAAATACTAAAGGAAGCACTACAGGCAGATAGGAAAAGACAGGAGAGAGAGGTTTGGATTGGAGCACAGTATTGGGTGATGGTAACACAATAATTTAAGTACACTGAACAAAGATGAGTGTGAGTATGGTTGAAAGAGGAAGCTCACAGGTATGTAGGACACCAGAAGGAAAGATAGAAGATAAAGACTGGGACTATATAATTTAGTGAAACCTACAGTGGTCAATGAGTGTGAGTAAATGTACAAAGTGTTTTTACATGAGGGAGAATATATGAATGTCAGCTTTGCAAGGTGTTAAAAATGGGGTGATATTGGGGAACAAATACAATCAATGCAAACTAGAGACTGTAGTTAACAGTAACATTGTAAAATGTTTCCATTGATTGTAACAAAGGCAATATACCAAAGCTAAATGTCTGTAAGAGGGGGATAAAGGGAAGGGTTTGGGATTCTTGGCATTGGTGTTGTCTGACCTTTTTTACTGTATTTTATTTTAATTTTATTTTTTCTTTTCTTTTTAGTTGTTTTTTTTGTTTTTCTTTTCTTTTTAGTTGTTTCTTGTTTGTTTTTCTTTTTTCTTTTCACTTTTTTTCACCTCTTCCTCTTTCTGGAAGAAATGGAAAGGTCCTTATATAGATAGTGGTGGTGAATGCATAACTGTGTGATTATACAGGGAACCATTGATTGTTTACTTAGGATGGAATGTACGCTGTGTGAATAAAACCATCTAAAACATAAACAAAGGGACACAAGTGCTGGAGAAAATGTGGAAAAAGGGATGTACCTAGTCATCTTTGGTGGGGAAGTAGAATGGTGCAGCCCATCTGGAGGGCAGTGTGGCACTTGCACAGTGGGGTTTATGGTGTCAGTATCACGATTTGCAGTGGATGGAAGTGGCCTAAGGGTACACCGACTGATGCACAGAATGTCGGACTATGATGTATGCATACAATGGAATATTGAGCTTCTACAAGAAAGAATGAAGTTGTGAGCTGAATGGACATTGAGGACAGAATGTTGAGTGAAATAAACCAGAAATGACAAGAAAAGCATTATAATGCCTCACTAATATGGACTAAATATAATCTGCAAACTTGGAGAATTGAATTTGAGAACATAGGTTATCAGGGGAAGGCTTATTATAAAGGTTCCTAGATTGTAAGCTCTTACAGTAGTCACATCTATTCCTGAGTTATAGTGGCTATTTCTAAATTCTGAGATGCTGAGCTCTTTGTGTATATTCTGGTCAGTTCCTGGAACTTTGAGTATCTGTGTGACACTTGAGATTCAGAGCCAGAGTCCGGCAGCTATGAATGTCAGCATTACCCCGTACTGCAAATGTTAAGGAGTCTGAAAAAAGATCAGACTTCAGTTAGAGATACGAACGAAATGG
>PVKY010010416.1:0-12655 GCA_004027775.1 Bradypus variegatus
ATAAAAATGGTTGCATTTGTGTGGAAATGAAGGTACCCAAGCCTTGTGAGCTTGGTTTGTTCAAGAACCCTACATCACTAATACCAGTCCACAGCAGTCTGCCCAGAAGTGACAGCCAGAGCTGCCTCTTTGTAGCCCATACAGGGCTTTGTTTCTTCTGCCTACAACCAGTCCCCACCCCAAGCCCACCTCTTGCATCACTACGTCCCCTGCTGATCTCTCAGACCCGGCCCGGGTGCTGGCACATGTATGTGACCCATCGCTCTCATACCCGTTGCTGCACAGGAGAGCAGCCCGGCACCTTTGCCTTCCACCTTCCATGCTTCCTTGCTTTGCTGGGCTCATCAAGACTCTTCACCTGCCCGGTGTCCCAGCCACACATTACTTTTTACTGATGTCTCCTCTCCTTGTTCTTTCTTCCCTTAGTCTCTCACCGGACTTTCCACTGGACCCATCAGCCTATAAGGCACAGAGTGTAGGTCCCAGTAGTGAATCTATATCAGTTGCTTTTCCAGTACTCTAGCCCCCTCCCCTTGCCTGCTCACATTCCATTTCCTTGGGGGAATTTGCTGCTTCCTCCACTGTGGAAGCAGCAGAGCAAGGCTAAGTGTTTAGCCTCACCCAAAAGAATTGAAAGAAAGTTCTAAAAAAAAGAAAAAAAATGGTCTTGTACATAAATGTTCAAAGCAGCATTAGTCACAAATGCCAGAAGGTAGAAAAAACCCAGATGTCCACTAACAGATGAATGGATAAACAAAATGTGGTGTGTCAAAAGAACTGCTGCTGCAAGTAGAAAGAAGAGAGCTTTATTAACAGCCTAACAATTTGCAAATTTGGCAACACCAAGTAAAAGCAGGTGTTCCAAAGCAGTTGGGGAGCATTGGGAATTTATAGCCCAAAAAAGAAGGGAAATGGAGGTTGTCAGTCAAGTTCTGTTCTAGCAGCTGACTGAAACATCCATTTAGGCAGAAGGAAACTTGTCTGAAACTGGTTAGTCAGAGATTAGGCCTCATTTTCTTGTCCTGTTTCTGGTAAATCTTGTTCTCCAACCTGTATCCACCTTGTGCGCTACCTTTGCCAAGAGCCATTTTGTAACTCAGGGCCTGACGGTCAATTTAGAGTTCCTTTAACAGGTGTATCCATACAATGGAAACTTATTCGGCTATGAAAAGGAATGAAGTACAGATATTTGCTATAACATAGATGAACCCTGAAGACATTATGCTAAGGGAAATAAGACAGATACAAAAGGCCACATATTGCAAGATTTCATTTTTATGAAATATCCAGAATAGGTGAATCTGTAGAGTCAGAAAGCAGATTAGTGGATGCCAGGGACTGGGGGGACGAGGGAATGGACAGTAACTGCTTAATGGGTACAGGGATTGCATTTGGGGTGATGAAAAGTTCTGCAACTAGATAGTGGTGATAGTTGCAAAACAACATGATTGCACTAAATACCACTGAATTGTCCACTTTAAAATGGTCACAATGGTAAATTTTATGTTATATGTACATTACCACAATTTTTTAAGAAGTTAAAAAAAAAAGTGCAGGTTCTGGAGTTCCTCTCCCAGTTTCTAACACTTACCAGCTTTGTGAACTATGCAAGCTACTTAATTTTTCTGTGCCTCAGTGTCCCCAGCTGCAAAGTGGAAATAATTGCACCCCAGAGGGTTCTTGTGAGAGTTAAATGAATTAGTCCTAATTAATGTAATGCTAATATGAGTGTTTTACAATAGCTATTATTCCACCCCATAGAGTGTGTTGGTTGGGCTGTGTCCCAGCTCTGAGGGTGGGTAGGAACTGGGGCATCCCTCCCCTCAGTGATGAGTTCAGCAAGGGGCACAGCATCCAATTCAGACCAGTGAGGCACAAGGAGATTTGGTGGGGCTTCTGGAAAGAAAATCTTCCTCTCTTTTCAGGAGGGCCATTCCTCTTTGTCTGATTTGAATGAACCAACAGTAAAAGGGCATTTGTGAGACAACCAGGGCAACTGGAACACCAAGTATTAAATAACATTCAAGAATTGTTAATGCTATGGAGCGTGATAATGGTGTTGTGTTTTGTAAAAAAAACAAAGGGCCTTATTTAGAAACACATGCAAAAGGACTTATAGGTGAATAATACAATGTCCGAAATGTGCTTTAAAATATGCCTCCCTGTGCCAATTTGAATCTACTATGTCCGCCACAAAAGTCATGTTCTTTAATGCAGTCTTGTGGGGGCAGACTTATTAGTCTTTTGATTAGGGTGGAGACTTTTGGTCATTTCCATGCAGATGTGACTCACCTAACTGTGGTTGAGACTTTTGATTGGGTTATTTCCATGGAGGTGTGGACCCTGCCTATTCAGGGTGGGTCTTGACTGGTTCACTGGAGTACTTAAGAAAGCTCAAGAGCCTGACAGATGCTGACATTTGGAGATGCTTGGAGGTGCAGACAGAAGGACATTTGGAGATGCTAAGCTAAGAGATGAAGCCCAGAGTTTTCCCCAGAGAAGCTAAGAGAGGACTCCCAGACTCTTAGAGAGAAACACCCTGGGAGAGAGAAGCAAGGAGGCACAGGAGCTTTGAGAGAGGCGCAAAGACAGAAGCCCAGAGACATTTTGGAGAAAGCCATTTTGAAACACAACCCAGGAGCAAGGGACCAGCAGATGCCAGCCACGTGCCTTCCCAGCTGACAGAAGTGTTCCAGATGCCATCGGCCTTCTTTCAGTGAAGGTATCCTTTTGTTGATGCCTTAGTTTGGACACGTTTATGGCCTTTCAACTTAGGTTATTTGTAACCTAATAAATTCCCTTTATAAAAGCCAATCCATTTCTGGTATTTTGCATACTGGCAGCATTAGCAAACCAGAACACTATCCACCCCCCCACACCAAAAAAAGTGTATTGGGGAAAATAGGTGAAACAAGATTGACAAAATGCCGACATTGTTAATGCGAGATGATGATGGGTTCATGAGAATTCATGATACTATTTTCTTTACTTTTGTCTATTTGAAAATGTCTAGAACAAAAAAGATTTTTTTTTAAGTCTACTTGCTATTGAAGCAAAGGGCTTCCTTTTCCCCTAGAATGCCCTTTGAATGCATTAGAACTAGAGCCAATAAGCATGGGTCCTTTGGTCCATTGGTTGAAAGAAGCACATCTCTGGCCTTTTGGTGAATTTCAGCATGTGGGGACCTGGGCCAGAAGATAGAAGAGCAGGCAGGCAGAAGGAAGAAAAGCTATGAATTTAGGTAAAGGGATTAGCAGGGCTTGGGTTTTCTGCATCTACATATGATGTATTACATCTGACCTTGATCTGTGTAATTTAAGTCACTCCTATCACTTCTTCAGTGATAAAATGTTAGCGTTGGAAGAAATTTGAAAGAATACCTAAGTGGACTCTAACTTTGCTTACAAATGCAATATTATAAGAAGGTTCTGGGTGGGTGGGAAGGGTGAAAAACCAGAAGGCTGGCTTCCCCTCTTTCCTCCATTTCTCCCATGCTACCCTAAGGAAAGAAACAAACCAACAAGATGAATACTCAGTCTTTACTGTCTCTAAAAAATTTAGGTAAAGGAAACTGTTTAGAGAAAGAAACCATCTGCTTGATTGAAAATGGGAAGGTCCATCTTTCCAGTAGTGGCTCCAGGATGCTGAGAAGAAGGAATCAAACTTGGCTAGGGTTAGCCAAGATCTTTCTGAGTTGGTCCAGACTCCAGGGCTGAGACTAGTATTTCAAAGAGGAGAGAGGTCAGTCAAGAACTTGAGCCTATAGTCCCTAGAAACACGTAATGCTGAGGCTCCTGCTTCATCAGCCGAGGGTGCAGGCTGGTGTTTCTGGTGTTGGTGACAGCAGGAAATGACCCAATTTCCCAGGCTCTTCTGCCACCCACATGCCCAGCCAGGATCTGCTGGGTCCCAGAAGACCACTGACCCTCCAAGTCTAGAAGTATAATGTGTGGGTGTGAACGTCTCACGCCACAAGTCAGCCTCACAAGAGGTTTGAGTGTGCAGAGGTTTCCTTCCAGGTGAGCCGGGAAGATCAGAGCAGGGCAGGATTCCCAGCAGCAGCCAGCCAACTGGGCCGTCGGTCAGGGTCAGCCTTCTCCTTGGCCCCCTTTCATTGTGGTGTAGACCGGGACTGAGAAAGCTGTGGCTCTTCCGCCAGCTACTCCCACTGGATTCCCAGAAGCTCACAGCTGACATTCCACAGGCGCTCAGCTGTTTTGTTATTTCGGGCCCTTGGAGACACCCAAGATCTCTTGCAGTCACTGGAGGGCAGAGAAAGAGGGTAAACAAGCTGGAGTAAAAACTGGGGTACAGCAACCAGTCCCCTGTCCCAGAGGGCCAGAGACAATGACCGGGAAACCTTACTAAGTCCATCTTCATCCTGTCTGGTGTTGGTCACACTCTCATCTCCTTGATGAAAGGAGCAAACCCTGGCTTCCCTTTCTTCTGGGGGCTCTTAGCCTGTTTCGTGGCATGGACCCCCTTGGGAGTATGGAAAAGTTTATGGCCTTTTTCTCATGAGAACAGTTCTAAATGCATAAGATATAATATATTGGATTAAGCAAAAGTAATTGTACTGAAATGCAGTTGAAAAATAGTTTTAAAACAGATTTGTAAGATAGTAATACATGCTTCTTTATTAATGTATTCTATAACAAGATCTAGCACTGGATCTAATAATCACCAAATTTCAAAGCAGTGGTAAGCAGAAATGACAGCCTGAGGTATCTGCAACAACTGCAATGTGATAAGAAAATATTTATCATTTTAATGGTGACAAACTCATAGGTAGCACTACTTACTGGGGTTCACTGCCTATGTTCAAAATTGAAGAGAAGGCTAAATTTCAGATGGAGCTTAGTGAAACTAAAGATGAAATTATTTTCCCTTTCAAGTTCATAGACCCCTTGAACTCTATCACTGTGTCCCATGAACCCCAGATTAAGAAGTCCTGCATTCATTTTTGGGGGGTGGAGAGGCACTTATGTACTAGAGGGATTGCAGGGCTGGTACAGAGCACAGTTCTCATGGTTTGTTTGTTTATTTGTTTATTTGTTTAATAGCATTTTTTTCCTAATTATAAAAGTCCTGAAAAACACTTGATTGGAAACGAGTTAAGTACTGACAAAAGAAAAAATGTCCATTTTTTTCCTTACATTCCTCTTTGCTTTGTTTATGTGTAAAGAGGCACCTAGTCTTTCTCTTTTATACAAAACCAGGATCATATTGTAACTAGTTTGGGGAGGATTTTCTTTCTCTTTTTAAAAAATATTTTTTTAATTATATAAGCAATAAATAAATATATGACCTTTAAAATTTTTTTAAATAATAAATACCTAGAATAAAAGGTTAAAATCCTCCCTCACAAGCCCCCTGACTCTCTCTCAACCTCCCTGAAGTAACCACAAACACAGGTTGCTGTGTATCCTTCCAGATTGTTTTCTATGCATTTACAACATATAAGTTTATCATTTAATATTATCGTTTTTTTCTCACATTATATCCCCAGCATTTTTCTGTTAATTAAACATTATTTGAAAATATGTTTGACTATATAATATTTTATCACGTATTTAAGTCAGTGAAGTTAAGCACTCAGATTCTAGGGCAGCAGTGTCCAATAGAATACAATGCAAGCCACAAATATGAGCCACAAACATAATTTTAAATTTTCCAGTAGCCACATTTTTTTAAAGTAAAAAGAAACAGGTGAAATTATTAATGAGATAGTTTACGTTCGTGTTTCACACTAAGTCTTCAAAACCCAGAGTGCATTTCACACTTACAACTCATCTCAACATGGACTAACTACATTTCAAGTGCTCAATAGCCACATGTTGTACAGCACAGCTCTAGAGCCAGTCTACCAGGGTTTAAATTCCAGGTCTACCACTTACAAGCTTGAACAGGTTACTTTATTATTATGTGCCCGTTTCCTCTTAAATTTGTGAAGATTATATGAATTAAAACATGTAAAACACTCAGAGTGCCAAACACATTGTAAAACCATCAAGCAATGTGAGCTATTATCATTTATCCATTCCTCTATTGTTGGGCACTTAGGTTATTTTCAATGCTTCACTTAATAAATGGTACATCAATGAACAGCATTGGACGAAATAGGACAGAACAGACTGAGCTGGATCAGATCATGGAATAGGAAAGAGATATAATCTTGAGCTTCCCCCTTTTCCCAAATTCTGATTGCCCACTGAGTTTGTGATAAGATTCAATGTTGAAATCTCTCTTTCTATAGTTCAACAGACAGTGCTAATTTTGTCAACACTTGGAGACAGCTCACACTGGGAAGAGGTGACCTTTCTTCAGTTCTTAGTGGTATTGAAGAATTCATGAAAGAAGTCAGCAAAAAGCTTCAAGGAGGAGAAGAAGGATTCAAGGCCTTGGTAATGTTCTTTCTGTGGCATAACCAACAGGGACAGTCTTCTGTAATGACTCTCAGAAAGCCACAAAGTTTACATCAAAACATAGCAAACAGGTATAAGAATAACAAATATAAAAGCCATACTTTCCAAGTTTCTAATATTATTTTCCCTGGAAAAGTGGCAACATTTGGTTTTCAGGTCCAACCCAAACCTGGATTCCAGCATCAGGCACAAACTCAGCCACCGGGGATGCAAAGCCCAGGGAACCCTGAACCTCCCTGCACCGAACACAGATGGTGGAAAGAACCCCAGGCTGCCTCCCACACACCTGAAGTACTTGCCACTCAAGGGCTCCAGGCCCTCGGCCGTGGCACAGTGCAGGCTGGTCTGCGCCCCGTCCCGCGCCGACTTGACGAAGGGGGAGAAGAGCCGCCAGAGCAGGCACAGCAGGAAAGAGTGTCGGACCAGCTCGGAACGGACGATGCCCGGGTGCACCACGTAGGTGGTGACCCCCGAACCTGGGTCAAAGAGGGCACAGTTAGACCAGGGACATGGCCACACCCAGTGATCCAAAATCCAGCTCTGGCTCCCTGACTTGGGCAGTGCCAGCTCTGTGGCTCAGCTCACCACGTGAACCTCAGCTAATGGCACGCAGAAAGAAGCACATGCGTTCCAGTCCCGACCCCCTCGCTTGCCATATAACCTTGGGCCAGCCAAGGTTCTGTGGGCCTCTATCTTAACATATCATAAGAATAAATAATACCTGCTCTACTTACTGCAAAAGATTGTTGTGAAAATCAACTGAGATAACAGATGGAAGAGAAGATAAGATATAAATACAAGGTAATTTTATGAGGTTCCTACACCCTACTCAATCTTAAGGTTCCCAAGAACAAGAGCTCTGTTTTTATGCCATGTATAACCTCATCCTCAGTGCACAGAGCTACCACCAGAAAGATGCATGTTCAACAGCCGGACTTCAGAAAATGCTATCAATCTGGACCGCGGTTGATAACTGTTTCAGTTATCTTGCCTCTGGTCCTTTCTCGAGACTTACCTTGGAGCCTCTTAGCCAGCTCGCGAGTAAAAAGCACATTGGCCAGCTTGCTGTGGCAATAGGCGAAACCCCGGCTGTAGTGCTTCTCACCCTGGAGGTTGTGGAAGCAGATCTTGCCAGCATGGTGGGCTACCGATGACAGGTTCACTATCCTTGCAGGAGCAGACTCCTTCAGCCGCTCCAGGAGTAGGTGTGTGAGAAGGAAGTGGCCTGTGAGGAAAGCCGGCAGGGGAGATGGAAGCAGAGAGCAGCATCCCAGTTCATGGTGTGGGAGCTGATGCCTTTAGCATTAACCTACCATCTTCTGGGTGTGAACACATTTTGATGCCATAAGCAACTCTGCACAATGGTCAGTTATTCTGAGTTAGTGGATTCCTAAAGCCAAGGGCAAGAGCTAGACAACAGATAAGGTAATGTAGACTTAAATCTGCACTTATTTGTATCTCTGCCCTTATCCTAGCCAGTAATACACACCTGCTAACTCTGGCCATGAACTATGGACTCACTGAGGAAGGAAGAAGGATCAAAGAACACATCCTATCCTCTCCTCCTAGAGCCATCACCTTGAACTCTGCATCCCAGCCTATCTCTTCCCTCAAATCCTGTGCAAACCCTTGGCTTCCTTGGTCCATGTCAGGTGTGGACGTGACCTCTCCAGTCAAACCCACTCTCCTGCACCCCCAGGAATGGCCCTGCCTTGCAAGCCCTGCACTGCCACTGTCCCATCCAAGTATGACATTATTCCTCCTGGAATATCCAGAGATTTGGGGTTTCTTAATGATAGGTGTAGAAGGATCTCACTTCTGTGGACTGGTCGGGAAAGGGACAGTGAACAAAAAACCAGGCTATCAGAACCCCCGGTGCTATAAGGACCACTGGGTATTCTCAGCACTGGTATAGGGTCATCTCCACGCAGGGAACAAGATAGGGCATGCCTCATCCGTCAGCCGCTCGAGGAAACTTACCCAGGTGGTTGACTCCTAGGTGTGTCTCAAAGCCATCAGCTGTCTTGGAATATGGACACATCATCACTCCCGCATTGTTGATCAGGATATGGAGCTGCTTTTCCTCTGTAAAGAGCAAGGAGTCTGCTAACACCGCCCAGAGTATTTGCCCCTTGTTTTTTGTTTTGTTTTGTTTTGTTTTGTTTTGTTTTCTTAACTTCTTATTTTGAAATACATTCAAACTTACAGGACAGTCACAAAAATAATACAAACCTCATACAGAAACTCCAACACAACCCTACTCCACTGATACCCAGATCCTCCAATTTTAATTTTTTGTCATATTTGCTGTATCACTCCTTCTATCCATTCATCTATCAATCTATTTATCAATCAATTTTTGAAACACTTAAGTGTAGGGTGTATACATCATGCTCCTTGAAAACTTAATACTGCCATGTATATTTCCTAAGAACAAGGGATATTCAGTTCTGTTCACACCTTAAATACAGTTATCAAGTTCAAGCAACTTAACATTGACATAAAGCTTACAGTCTATATTCCAGTTTTTTTCCTATGCCCCAGTAATGTCCCTTTGAGCCTTTTCTCTTCCTTTGTAGAACCCATCCAGGATCATGTATTGCATGTAATTGTGATTTTCTCTTTAGTTGCTCTTTCTTTCTTTCTTTTTTAATTGTGGGAACATATATACAATATAGACTTTCCCATCTCAACCACTCCCAAGCATAACATTCAATGGGATTAATCACATTCACAATATTGCATTACCCTAACCACTGCCCATTACTAAAACTTTCCCATCTCCCCAAACAGAAACCTGACAGCTATTATGCATTAACTCCCCATTCCCCTGTCCCCCACTCCTGGCAACCTGTACTCTAATTTCTGTCTCTATGAACTTGCATTCTCTGATATTTTCTTTGTAATTACTATGGGGCTTAAATTTGACATTCTAAATCTATAACTTTCTTGTTTGCTTTAATACCACTTAACTCCAGTGGTAGAAACAATGTTCCTATACCCCTTCATCCTCCCACCTTTATACACTGAGTCCAAAACCACTGATTTATCATTATATTTTATGCATTTTCCTTTTAGATAGTGTAGGAAATAAAAAATCAAAAATACAATAGTACTAGCGTTTATATTTACCCATGTATTGCCTTCATTGGAGATTTTTATTTCTTCATATGGCTTTGATCTATTGTCTACTGTCCACTCCTTTCAACGTGCAGAACTCCCTTTAGCATCTCTTGTTGGGCTGCTCTGGTGGTGACGAAGTCCTTCAGCTTTTCTTTATCTAGGAATGTCTTAATTTCTCCCTCAATTTTGAAAGATAGTTTTGACAGATACAGAATTCTTGGGTGGCAATTTTGCTTTCAGCCCTTTAAATATATCATCCCACTGCCTTCTTGACTCCATGGTTTCTGATAAAAAATCAGCACTTAGTCTTGTTGAGGCTTCCTTGTGTGTGACACGTTGCTTCTCTCTTGTGACTTTCAGAATTCTCTTTATCATTAGCGTTCGACAAATATCCTATTTGGAGTTTGTTGAGCATCTTGGATGTGCATATTCATGTCTTTCATTAAAATGGGGAAGTTTTCAGCCATTATTTCTTTTAACATTCTCTCTGGTCCTTTCTTTCTCTCTTCTCCTTCTGGGATTCCTACAATGTGAATATTGGTATGCTTTATGGTGTCCCATGGGTTCCCACTCTGTTCACTTGTCTTCGTTCTTTTTTCCTTCTGCTCCTCAGACTGGATGACTTCAATGGTCTTATCAAGTTCACTGATTCCTTCTTCTGCCACCTCCAAACTGCTGTTGAACTCCTCTAGGGAATTTTTATTTTCTGTTACTGTGGCCTTCATCTCTGTTTAGTTCCTTTTCATAATTTCCATCTCTATATTGATTTTCTCTTTGTGTTCATCTGTCATTTCCCTGATTTTATTTAGCCCTTTGTCCATGTTTTTCTTTAGCTTTCGACCATATTTAGAACCATTTTTTAAAAGTCTTTATTTGGAGCATCCCAAGTCTGGTCTTCCTTGTTGATGGTTTCTAATGTTTTAATCTTCTTCTTAGCCTGGGCTATCACTTCCAGTTTCTTTGTATGTTTTGTAACTTTTTGTTGAAATCTAGACATTTTGCTATTTTGATTGTTGTTGCTGAAATTTAGACTCTATGGCACCTGTTACTTAAAGAATTATCCAGCTAGTGTTATGACTGAGTTTACTTTGAATTCCAGGAGCTAACAAAAAAGTAGGGGGCTCCCTGATCTTTTCTGAGCATCAGTTTTGTCTTGGGAATATACACATGTGGCCCTAGGAATTCCCCCATTTACATGGACACCATGTCCCCTCCACCCTAGGAAACAGTTTTCTCATGGTCTTGGACATCATACTGTATACCCGATAGCCAGAATCCCTTGCCCCAGATAGCATGACTTGACTGCTCTCCCATAGCATTTGGTAGGAGAGTTCCATGGGCTCCCTTCTACATGCAGGGCAAATTCTGGGATGGCAAGTCCCTCAGGGCACCACCAAACAGATTGGACAAGACATATGTGTTCGCAATATGTGCACAAGGGTTACTTTGCTCCCTCGAGTCAGTAAGGGGGTGGAGAAGGTGCCAGCCAGGGCACCACAAGATCCTGCCATTTTTAAGTAGACTTTTTCTTGACTCAGTGCTTACCCTTTTACTGCAGTCCTTTAACTGGTTTCTGGAGCTTTGGGAAAGATGTTTCTGCCAGTCCTTGCTGGTTGTTCAAAGCTTCTGTGGGGAGATGAAGCCCTGATGCATCTCACTCTGCCATCTTGATCCTTGCCCCTTACTTTTATTCATGATTTGTTCTTGCTGGGGCAAGGTTGCTTTTGATGGGAGACACTCACTCTTCCCTTTTCTTGTAAGACAAAGTGTTGCCTCAGCGGTCAATAACTATCCCCATTTAGAACTATCTTAGTGATACTCAAAACTATTGTCCCCATGAAAAAAATCTGTGCCAAGTTTCTCATTTTAGTTACTCATATCTTCTTGGACACCATTCACACATTAATTTATTCATTCAGCAAATGTGTACTGAATATCAACTCTGGGCCATGCCCACTCTGCTGGGCACTGAGAAGACAGACATGGTCCTTATCTGTTTTGTGGGTAGAAGCGGGTCATTTTCCAAGACCCAAATGACTATAGCAGCAATACCACCTCATCTAGTGCCTGTGGCCACAGAAGGTTGATTCCCAGGATGAAAGAAGAGAGTGACATCAGGGCCACACCTTGATGCCCAGATGCAAGCCCAGACAGGGAGCTGATACCTCCAACACTCCACTGCTGAGTCAAAAGAAGATAAAGATCCTGCCCAGCTTGTCCACCCCATCCCCCTGCCAATTACCTGTCCTGCTGGTTCACGTGCTAGAACCAGTGCAGTGAGGTCCATGATGGTTCTTATGTAAAAGCCATAGATGGTCCAGGGTGGAGCAGCCACTCCCATACCTAGTTTCTTGCTTTTCCAGCTATTCCACACCCAATTTCTTGCTTTTCCAGCTATCTACCAGGCCCTTACCTGCCAGAAAACCCTCAGCAAAGCCTCGGATGGATTTGGTGTCTGACAGGTCCAGTTTCCGTACCAGCACCTGGGAGTTCTTTGTATCTGCTCGGATTTCACTGGCGGCAGACTCCCCCTTTAGTACATCTCGGCAGGCAATGTATACTCGAGCTCCTAGAGCAAAAACAAAGAGAGCAATGTGATCACATCCTAGGCTGAAAAAGAGGTACATTAAGTCAGCTTGGGAATGGAGGCCAGAGTATTCTCCTAGCTATCTGTAAAGCACTGAGTGGCCACAAGTCTTGTTGCTGTTAGCTTAACCCCAGGCTGAGAACACTCATTTTTAGGCTCTGCCAGGAGTCATTGATATTTATTGTTGCTCAGTATCTCCTTTTAGAAGAACCTGACTTGACAAATGTTGTTTACGGACATCATTGTTTCCCTGACTTTATATAATAGGGAAGGAGCAAGAAGGAAGAAAGATTTAAGGCCACAAAGTAAATTGGTTTACAGCTAGACTTGAATCCCAGCTTCCTTGAGTTCCTGATCAGACCCTCACGGCCCTGGAGGAAAGACAAGGAAATGTGGGGTGAAGCCACCAGTGGGAAGGGCAGGAGGCACTGCCCTGTGAAGACCAAGGCAGAAGGACTCACCCCTGCGAGCGAGTTCTCTGGCTGTCTCTTTGCCGATGCCCGTGTTGGCGCCAGTAATC